>JAIUZE010000631.1:0-39297 GCA_022085475.1 Heliosperma pusillum
ATTCACCTGACCACTCACGTGGTTAGGGAGATTTTGTACCTTGGGCCCGTGTACTTGAGATACCAGTATCCTTTCGAAAGATTGATGAAAGTCTACAAGGACTATACATCTAATCGGTATCGTCCAGAAGGTTGTATTGCTGAACGCGCTATATTAGACGAAGCTCTTGCATATTGTTACGCTCATCTCTCTCCTGAGGAGTTAATTGGCGTTCCAAAGAATCGTCATAGTGACTGGATGACCGGAAAAGGTATTAGGGGCCGGGTTGAAAAAATTGTGTCACGTGACATGTTACATTTAGCCCATACGTATGTGCTAAACAACGAAGATGAGGTGCAACCTTATATTGAACAACACAAAGATGAGCTCAAATACGATCACCCAAACAAGAGCGAGATGTGGATTGCAAACGAGCATAAGAAGACATTTGGAGAGTGGTTTAGGCATGTTGTCTTGGAGTATAAGAATTTGTATGGTGATGACATCTCTCCTAGGTTACTACGTCTTGGGTTAGGTCCACATGCCAGGGCCACTTTTTTCAGCGGTTTTGCTATTAATGGTTATACTTTTTACACCCTCGAGCAAGATGAGTTGAGCACAATGCAAAATAGTGGTGTGAGTTCTGAATTTGAGGCAATGCACTTTGCTACTTCAAAAGATAAAAACCCTATTTGGGGAAAATGCCTTTATTATTGTGTTATTCAAGAAATATTGGTATTAGATTACATTGATTTCACAATACCTCTGTTTCGATGTAACTGGGTTGATAACAACAACAATTGTGTTCGAAAGGATAAAATGGGATTTTCGTTGGTCAATTTGGATAAGGTTGGCAATAATAAGGATGATCCTTTCATAATGGCATCCCAAGCTAAACAAGTGTTCTATGTCACCGATCCTATGGATAAGAAGTGGTCTGTTGTACTATCTATAAGGAGTAGACGGGGTGCATCCGATAATGGTGGGGATAATGATCAGGATGTCGTGTTTGAGGGAATGGATCACTCTTCCACTGTATCTTATTTCGACAATGTTGACACTGATCATGATAACATTGAAAGCATCTATATGCGTGAGGATCATGGTGAAGGTATTTGGGTTAACGAAGAAACTATGTCGGGCAAGAAACGTCCCCGATCCTGAGGCGGTTAATAATGTGAGGTATTAGCTTATATATTTGTTTTTTTTTTGTTTCTGTTAGTTTCTGTTATTTTTTTAAATTACTATCTTTCTGATGTGAGGTATTAGCAATTCAAGTTCAAGATGTGTAGTCATTCAGTGTATTGTCTTTAGTTTTTGTTAGCTTTGGTCATTGTTGAAGATTCCCAAATTATTTAGCTTTTGGTCATTCAGTGTATACTGCTTATGATATTGCTGTTTTTTTTTGTTTCTGCTGATTATTATTGCAGTGTATAGTGCTTATGATATTGCTGTCTCTAATTATAATTAAAAAAAAAATAAAGGTAAGCAACAACAACGGTTGTTGTAAATATACCCGTTGTTATTGATTATCACAACGGTTATTAACCACAAACCGTTGTCATAGTGTTTACTAATTACAACGGGTGGACTACTATAACCGTAGTCATTACTCTATCACAACGGTTTGTTTATAATAACCGTTGTCAATATTTGTAGATAGAAAACACACAACACTAATAATACGACTGTACTGTAACACAAAAACTCTATCACAAAGCGATCATTTTTCTGTCATCATCTCCCTTATTATTTTTGAATTTGTGAATTTGTGAACTATTTCTTGAATTTGTGAATTTGTGAATTTGTGAATTTGTGAATTTGTGAATTTGTGAATTTGTGAATGTCATTTCCTGAATGTCGTTTATTATTTTCACCAATTCAATGTCGTTTATTAGCAAATTTGTGAATGTCATTTCCTGAATGTCATTTCCTGAATGTCATTCAATTCTAATTTTGCTTTATCGATTGAATAGCTTTGAGTTGAATTAGTTTAATTACTTCTAAACTTAAGTCAAAAAACAAATTAACGTATCAACATTAATATTATTAAATAATAAGTTCAAACGGCGCCACACACAAATGGCGCCAAAACAACAACAAACAACTACAACCAAACAACAACAACAACAAACTAAATTGAGTCCGGGTAAATCTCCCGGATAGCTGCCACCGCTAGAGCATATGCATCAATCGGGTCAGCCTCGACCAGAGCCAACCCTTCCCACTGCTCTACCTGGTTCACTTCAACGAGGTCGACCCCATTTGGCCAACGGTGACGGTCATGTTCGGAAGCCACCCATAGATATGGCCCAGGCTGGTGGTCCGTGCTCTCAATAAAATCTTTTCGCCCATGCCCGGCCTTGTCAAACATTCTTGCCAGTTTGAATGCGGACGCACGATGAGCATCCGACATCCCAAACTCGAAAACGAGTTCCCCTGTAAAGTACCTGCGATGATAATTTGGCCACATCTTCCTAATTAAGTAGCCATTTCGAATAAGCGTATCACGGAGTTTTTTGTAGCTTTTATACACAACGTAGCCACCCTCAATATGAGAAGACATTTGTTTCATGATGCAAGCATATGGTTTAGTAAAAGTTTCAGACATTTTGTATGGTTGATGTTAGTATTGAGGCTGGGAAATTTTGTATGGTTTAGCAAATATGTTATTGATTAGAGTTGGGAATTTTGTATGTGGTTGATAACCTGCGTGTATTGAGGCTGTATTTATAGAGAGTTATTTATTGGAGTTATTTATTCACATGCATGCATTGTTTCACATGAAGGCATTGATTCACATGCATGCATTGGTTCCCAAAACGACTATACATTCACATGCATGCAGTACGTTATTGATTGAGTAAATGTGTGAATATGCAGTACGTTACATTTCCTATGTAGTCAATGCACTTACTGCAATATGCAGTAACTGTCCACAACGGTTATAAACAAAGGCCCGTTGTGGTTAGTAATAACAACGGGTTTTTAACCAATAACCGTTGTTATTTCTCTATCACAACGGCTATGATGAACCGATGTCATTACTCTATCACAACGGTTGTGGTCACAAAAACCGTTATGGAAAGTAATAAAAACGGGTTTTTAACCAATACCCGTTGTTATTGCTTAATATTATTATTTTTAATTAAAAGATATTGCAGTCCAAACCCGTGAATAAAAAACAGCAGAACCAGCATTGATTAAAGCATCCATTGAACATCATCAATGGCAGCATAACCCCTCTATAAATACAGCTTCAAAACCCCTCCTTTAAATATTACAGAACCCTAATTAATTACTCCAAAAATTAACATCATCAATGGCAGCAGTTAACATTCACAACGATGAGACGACCCTTACAAATTTGATTGCAGGTGAGGAGGAGGCTCTTGCCGTAGTTCCCGCTGATCATCACCCATTGATTAAAGGATCCATTGAACATCGAAGGGATTATTGGATTAAGAGGCGTGAAGCAGTCCGACTTGTCAACCAAGCGTCGTCATCATCATCGTCCTCTGGCTACCCACGTCGGCCTTATACTCGCAGGGTGGATGCCGCAAGAGATATGTTGAGCTGTACCCGTCCTACCTTATCTCCACATGCAAGACGTGTACTTGCAGGCATTGAATCTGTTATTGCAAAATACGAGGTTAATGATCCGGAAGTCATCAGTATCATCAATATTGTTCCGGATTGTTGGTGGCAGTGGGAGAAAAGCTTTTTACACTTAACCGGAATTGTTCCGGATTATTTAACATCTTTATTTATTTGATGTCGGATGAATGTAATGTACTTTAATATAACATCTAGGTTATTCCTAATGAAATCAATGAGAAAGAATGTTGTTTAAAGTGTTTGAATTGATGTTCAATATTTTGATGTTTGATCAATAGCGATAATCTACTATATATATATATATATATAGAAGTATATAAAGAAGGGTTTAGGGTTTAGGGTTTAGGGTTTAGGGTTTAGGGTTTAGGGTTTATGGTTTAGGGTTTAGGGTTTAGGGTTTAGGGTTTAGGGTTTAGGGTTTAGGGTTAGGGTTATTTTGAAGTAACACACGTATACTAATAATGATACTTAATAATTAAAAGTGATCCGACCCGAAAATGATACTTAATAATCATCACGCGGATAATAAATAAAGATTTCTATCGAATTAAATTAAATAACTCGATACTAGCTAATTAATTTTGGGTCGGACAGTTTCAAGTTTGTGATGCAAAAACGGCACGACGACTCGATATATAACCTCATCCGCTAGCATATATATTAACATTTAAATGATCGAATTAAATTAAATTAAATGAACAGACACACGAATAAACAGACACGAAAGCCGAAAGGACACGGCCCTCGCTCGCTCCTCCCTCACCCAATTAAACTAACCCGGTAAAGTTACATACCCTACGAATCTAACTACCTGATCAGAATATGGCCTATTATTATTAACCATTTATTTGTTGATAAAACGTATGTACATACATACACAATAATATATATATATTATATATAGGTGGTAAAAAAGCAATAAACCGTCCTTTTTAATTAATTTGAACGAAGTCGATCGACCCCATATATATATATATATCATTATTTAATTTGGGAAACATTGACGTGTATATATAATACTTGCATGTGCATTGATGAATCTGTTATTATTGCAAAGTAGTACGAGGTTAATGATCCGGAAGTCATCATCATTAATTATTATATATATATATCATCAATATAATCATCAATATAATTGCAAAGTAGTACATACGAGGTTAATGACACGTGCCCCCGACCCGGCCCAAAAGCGATCGACCTGAAGTACGTAGCTACTAGCTCTAGATAGTGGATTGCCCGATCCGTAACTGGCCACCCGATCAGTTTCAGGTTAACTAGTGATGCATGATTATAATAACCTGGTCCTTAATTAAAAAGAAAATGACCTGATTCGAGAATCACTAGACTCGATATATATATACCACATCCGCTTGACCCGGAAATTATCGACGACCCGCCCAATTATAATCATTCCCGAAACAGACACGAAAGCTGAAAGGACCCTCGCTCCGACCCGAACCAAACTAATAATAATAACTAACCCGATCGATAAAGTTATTAATTACAAACCCGCCGAATGTAACCCGATTGGAATTGATTCCCAGGCCAAACCCGATCCGAGCTGATAATTAAACGTAACTTACGCCTATAATATAAAATTTAGAGAAAAGTAAAATAAATTAAATTAAATTTAGAGCAAAGTTAAATAAATTAATTTAGAGCAAAGTTAATGAATTTATTTCGTGCCTAAAATTTTAATACCGCGCGCGCGTATCTGAAAAATTTAAAAAAATATACATAATCTATAGAAACGGTGTTTTAGAATACCACCGTTGTTATTATTTTCAACAACGGGTCATAATAAATAAACCGTTGTCTTAGTGTTATTACTTTCTACAACGGGTGTGCTTTAACCGTTGTCATGACTCTATAACAACGGTGGTTTGTAGGATAACCGTTGTCAATAGTTTCTCTTAATAAACCCTTTAGTTTCTCTTAATAAAAAATAATTTACAATCCTATAGAGTAAATTAAACACACGTACATTATCATCATCATCATCCTCGTTTACAATCATCCTCGTTTACAACACAAATCTTTTTGTTTATTATCATCATCATCCTCCTCGTACTCGTGATCATCATCCTGCTCGTTCTCTTTATCATCACCATGTTCTCATTTTCTTTATCAGGTAATTTTTGTGTTTCGTCTTTAGGGTTTTAAGATTGAAGTTCATCTTTTTGTTTTCATTTTCTATTTATCGTTCTCTTTATCATCTAGTTTCATTCCTTTCTAAGTTTTTAGATTTTTAGAATCTCTGCATGACTCTTTATTTGTTCAGTTACTATTTCATTCATTTTAAGGTCTTAGGGTTTTGATACCTCAAGCTGAGGTTTTGAAATTTATATGTTATATTTTTGTTTTGTAGGTAAAAAAAAACATGGATAAGTCTAACTCGATAGACAATAATCTTTCTACTACCTCGTCAAAACAACAACTTGATGAGGTATTTAATCAACTCTCTTTATATTTTAAGTTCTACTATTGCCTCATCATTGAAAGAGCAACTTAATTTAGTTAGCCACATGTAGGTTGTGAAAGGTAGCACACCGCATCATTTCCCCAAGCTGAAAGAGGTCAGGAGTCTATCCCGTACTAAATATCATGGGAACGTTTACATGGAAAAAGTACGAACAATGACGATGATGGACCTTTATAAGGAGGCTGGTGATCGCATAGCAAGCGAGCAATTAATAATTATTCCGCTCGAGGATGATATTGTAGGGGTAGAACGTCAAGCAATTCTGTCATGGGAAATTCTAGCCATTTCGGCTGGCCTTGACGAGATTGATGTCCAACACCTATATGTTTGGATGAAGTAAGTTTCTTAATAAATTAAATTATGCAGTATTCTAATATTCTGACTAAGATATAGTGTTTTTAATATCGGAATTAAAACCGTCATGTAGGTACTTGAACTCGGTTGTGATCCCGAGACCAATAATCCACTTGCTCAATACGGATTCCTGTGCCCAAATGTTTTATCTATGCATATCGGGATGTTTTCGTATGAAGAACGTGTAGATTATATTGCTGCGGAATTGGCGAAAAACAATAAGCTCATTTTTGCCCCTTATAATGAAGTCGGGTAATATATAATTAATATTACGATTCCAAATACAATTGCATTTTTATATGTTTGTTTATGATGCATGTTGTGCTTGTTAATAATGATGTGTCTCTCGATCTAGGAGACATTGGGTGCTAGCAGCGATCAATCCGACCAAGAAGAAAATATTTTGGTTGGACTCTTTGCATAGACAACCATCCGAGACCTTTAAGAAGTTGATTATTAAGTAAGTTTATAATACTGTGATGATGATTTGGCACATAATATTAAGTTTCATTTATTATTATTAAGTAAGTTTATGTGACTTTCGGCCTCTTTCCTTTTTTAAAGGGCCTTTGAGAAGAAAAGAGCAACAACCGGCGATCAACCGACAGAATATTCTGATGAGGGCCCTACTTTTATTACGATAACAGGGGTACGTACGCGCAAATACAATATATACCTTAATAATTAAGTGCATTAAACTAAGTACGCATATACATCTGTCTTTTTTAATTACGCATTAAACTAATTGGTAATTGCCTTCTCGTCTCTTCGTTTATTATGTAATAATAGGTCCCTAAACAGCCGGATAGCATCCAATGTGGATACTACGTTTGTCGTTTCATGTTGGAGATTATTAGGCGAAGATATGTCAGCATTCCAGAAAGAGTTAGTAGTTTAATGTAGCTATTATTTACTTTTTTTCAATAGAGCTGATATCTTTTCTGCTATATATATATGATCGATGTTGCTAATTATGTATGCCTATACTGTTGTTACCCTACTGATCGATGTCTTTTATTTGTTTTATCCGCAAAATTTACTCAACACGCCACATGTCCCTGAGTACACTAAGCACAATATAGACGAGGTAAGGGACTTGTGGGGCAAATACCTCCTTGAACATTATGGTAAGAAAGAATAAATGAAACTTAGATTATTTTGGAAGCAGATAGGGAACTTTAATTTGTAGAAGTCATTAGAGCAAGTTGTAAGTATGAATTGCTCTGAAAGAGATCATTTTAGTTGTATATATCATTTTGCTGCTGCTGTACATGAATTGCTCTGTACATGAATTGCTCTGATTTATTTATAGATATATCATTTTGCTGCTTCTGAAATTGGTTTATGCGTGCTGCTGCTACTGCTGTTGGTTTATGCAGGATCTTCACTGGCAGGGGAACAAATTACAATTTTTTTTAAAAAAATAATAAAAATAATAACAACGGTTTTTCAAAATTCATTAAAAGCGTTGTAATATATTTACCACCAAAACTTAGCATACCTTTAACAACGGTGTATTCTAAAATACATGTTGTTATTAAAACTTTCCACAACGGCTTCTTTATTATATTCCGTTGTAATTAAGAATATTCACAACGGGTTTGAAATATTAAAGTGTTGTTATAATCTTTCCACAACAAAAACTATTCGGCCTTTAACAACGGTTTTAGTAAACAGACCGTTGTTACATATTTCCCACCAAAACTATTCACACGTTTTAACAACGGTGTACTCTGATATACCTGTTGTTATTAAAGCTTTCCACAACAGCTTGTTTAATATACTCTGTTGTAATTAACTATATTCACAACGGGTTTAAAAAAAAATAGCGTTGTTATAATATTTCCCACCAAAACTAATCATATCTTTAACAACGGTTTTATTTAAGAGAACTGTTTTCGTATCTTTCCCACCATAATTATTCACACGTTTTAACAACAGTTATCTAGTAATAACAACGAATTTGTACCGTTGTTAAAACTATTCACAACGGTAATTTCATTAAATCGGAACCGTTGTTAAAACCTTTAACAACGGAGGCTTTAACAACGCCCGCTTTTTAATATTACAACGGTTTTTAACCGTTGTCATAGCCTGTTTTTGTAGTAGTGCGGTTGTGGTTCTCACCTTTGTAACCATGTACAGGGGCTGAAGTACGTGCAAGCACTAGCCAAGGGTGACGTGGACCTGCGCATGAGAAATGGAGGTAAGGTAGCCGCAGTTTTCGTGGGCACCTACGTTCTGCTTTTGCCTAATAGTTTAGAGTTGTATTTAAATAATTGCTATAATGTACCAACTAAAACCAAGAACATTATCTCCATTTCCGTGTTAGACATGGAAGGGTTCTCATTTTGTATTAAGAAAAATCGTTGTACTTTTTCTTTAAATGAAATGGTTTATGGCGAGGCCATTTGTGATAACCCTCGCGAATGCGGAAATATAAAACATACAAGCATGTGAATTATATAGCGGAAATATGAAGTTTTTAAAACTTTTATACATGCAAGAAGAAGTATACGAGGAGTGTCAAGTATTACAAACTAAAGTATGAAATACAACAAAGAGACGAAGTCTCTCAAAATATTATAAATGTCAAAGTGATTAGCAACTAGCTAAAATAACGCCTAGAGGTGTTTCTATCCAGGGACAACGCCTGCTAGCTCACACCCGAACCCAAAATATCAAGCAAAAAGCCATCCATGCAAACCTGTTCATCCATGAAAAACATGAACGCCACAATCAGTGGGGAGTATATGAAGAGAGTGAATGGAAAAGTCAAGAAAAGTCAAAGACGTCTTAAGACGGGATTCACTTGGAATCTCGCGTAATATGCAAATACGAACTCGGAAATTCTAAATTCGACACGGGAAATTTAATTCTAAACTAAAACTAAATTTCGCTGAAAAGTATCCGTAAAATATTTTTACTATAAAAATAGGGTACATTTGCGGGTGTTACAATCACCCCACCTTTTAAAAGTTTCGCCCTCGAAACTTGAGCGAAAGAAAGATACCTTAGTCGAATAGGCTTGGATATTTACTACGCATAGAAGCTTCCATTTCCCAAGTCTCTTCTTCGACATTGGCACATCTCCATGATGTGCATATTTTATATGCACATTTACACACTTATTCGCCCCCATTTCAGTCTTACTTATAGCTCATTTGAGCCGATTTCATGTCATATCCCTCGCCTATGCTACTTTGGTATGTTTTGGTCCTCAATTGCAGGTTTAGGACTTCTCGGGGTGCTTTTGGATGCATTTTGGATAGTTTGAAGGGAAATAGATTGAGTTCTAGATATGTGATTGAGGCGATTCAAATTGGATAAGATAGATCTCTTTCTTAGCTTCGGAATGAGACCAAGAACGCCAAAATCCGCCAAGTAACGAAGCAATGGCGGACGTTTTAAGTTCAGTGCGCGGTGCAGGAATTTAACAGTGCCACCGATCGGCAATGCCTCCCACCGATCGTCCAAGGGCCAAATGGCCTACCACCGATCGGCAATGCCTCCCACCGATCGTCCAAGGGCCAAATGGCCTACCACCGATTGTCAGAGACATCCTGGGGGCCCTTTCCACTTCTTCCTAAGCCTTGTGGACACTTCATACAAGCCCACCTATCGGTGGGAGCCCACATCTACCTTGAACTATCAAATGAAGACCTATAGAGGAAAACTTAAGCCCACACCTATCGTCAAGACCCATCCACCGATCGGTGGGCTAGGACACCGATCGGCCATGACAAGCCCACTTTCGTTTTCTACCTCTCTAATCTACTGGGCAAGCTATTGAGCAACGGGACCGAAGCTTTCCGAAGCCCAAGTCACTCAGAAGAAACATCGAAACCCAAAAGAGAAAACCTAGCTCTATATGAAGGAGAAGTGAAGAGAGTGAGGGGGTATCTCTCCCTAGACGCAAGATCCCTTGTCACGGATCGAGTTTCCGCTCTAAAACACCATTTTAGATTATTGTTTTACATTTTAGTCGATTAGTTTTAAGTTTTCGTTCGTTTACAACACTATACCGATCGGCATAGCCTTACACCGATCGGTATCCTCCTTGTTTTTGCCCTAATTCAGGTTCTGATTCAGTTTTATTTCGTTTCTTATTTAGTCATTTCGTTAATTTATTGTTTTCATATCGCCTTGCTATCATGTTTACCGCCATTACATTAGTTTACATGCCTAGATTTAGACACGTAATGAGTAGCTAAATTCCACACTAGGGTTAGGGACGAATCGATATTGATTAGGGCAATGACTTGTTGATTAAACTGTTTTGCATAGCCTCTTTGTTTGTTTCATCGCGTTCGTTGATAGTGACGACTCTTGACTCACGCCGTAGTATAAGCCTATTGAGACCGACCAAGTAATATAGGCATAGACGACCAAACTCAAATAGGTGGTGGCTGTCAAGACCTACAAAGTAACATAGTTTACCACCCGAGACTTATACATTACCTTGACACCCATTTCCCGAGTCAACATTGATAGTCCCGTCATACCCTAGTTTCATTCTCTATTGAACTTACATTTCCTTTCATTTAGTATTTGTTAGTTATTAAGCTTGACCTTTTGTTTATCATTTAGATTTTGTTTCTCTCTAAACTCAACCCCTCAAAACTGTAAACACCATAGAATTGAACAATAGACACCCTACATCCGTTTAAACAATAGTCCTCCCTGTGAATTCGACACCCGACTTACCACTAGCTTCATTAGCTAGTATTGTTGGCTTATAAATATTGTTTGATAGCAGTCCCCGACAAACTGCACATCAAAATGGCGCCGTTGCCGGGGAGGCAATAGTTTCAAATTGATTTTTAGGGTCTTTAGGTTCAGTTTTACCTCTACACCGATCGGTCAGATCCACCGCCGATCGGTGCCCTTGCTTTCTGACTGTTTTCTCTAAGTTTTTATGCACAGGAGACGTTCTGGGATCCTGCTTACATTCGATCCTGAACCAGAAAGGACCCTGCGCAAGAATCAAAGACTTGCAGAGACTATTAGTGAGCAATTGTCATCATCTTCATCATCACCCGCATCCACACCACCTACATCACCACCAAGAAGGACCATGCCTAAGCTTGCCGATGAAGGGCTGCCTACGGCTGCTCAAGTTCCAACTGGGACTCTCAAGCCGAACCTCACAGCTACCAAGTTCAAAATAGATCCATCATTTTACAACTTGGTTCGAAAAGAGCAATTCGGAGGAGGGATGAATGAAGACCCGGCTAGTCACATCAACAAATTTTGCGACTTGTGCGCAATGATTATCGATGAGGGTGTGACCCAAGACCAAATAAAACGAATGATGTTCCCGCATTCTTTGAAGGACAAGGCCTCATCTTGGCTGCAAACTCTTAGTGTGACAGAGAGCAACGCGTGGGATACACTTGTGCTAGCTTTCTACAGAAAATTCTTCCCTCCGGAGCGTACCGCTAACCTTGAGGCATGCAATCACTGGGTTCAACACAATGTGTATGAGTCTCTATATGACGCATGGGAAAGATTCAAGGCCCTAGAAAGGCAATGCCCTCATCATAGGTTTAGTAAGGGGTACATCGCCATGAATTTCTACAACTCCCTCAATACAGACTCAAGGAGGATATTAGACTCCGCAGCAAATGGGAGGTTTGACTCGGTGGAGGTTGATGAAGCTAGGAATGTGATTGAGCAAATGGCTAATCATAGCATATCGTATGTACAATCATCCTACACTAGTGTTGCAGCAGTGAGTGGTGAGACATTTTTCCAGGATAGCGTGACATCACAGCTAGCAAGTCTGAAGATGGACAACACTCCACCGATCGGCACACCCCTCCCACCGATCAGTGGAGTGCACTCCTCGCCATTGCCTATGATCTGTAATGCATGTGGGTTATATGGGCCCACGATCTACACATGTCAGGGCACTCAAGAGCAGGTTGCTGCATTCCATAACTATCAGCAAAGCTCTCCTTATGGTCAGAGCTTTCAACAACCCTACAAGCAACCATATCAAGCTCAGTTTCATCAAGGCCCTCCACCGGGCAATACAAGCACCTCTAGTTCAGCCTACCAACATCCCAACAAACCGCAAGCTTTCAAGGCTCCATCATTCACCGACATGAATGATCTTAAGACCATGCTTATGGGGATGCAAAAGAGCCAAGAGCACCTCATTGCTCAAGTGGCTAAACTAGATGCTGAAAAATCAAGTGCTATAAAGAGCATGGCGTCTCAGATCGCTCAGCTGGCCGCCTCGCAAGCTCAAAGGCAACAAGGCCAATTGCCTCCACAACCCAACCACCCAACTCACACTCTTAATGCTATTCATCTTCGGAGTGGAGTTAGCTATGACAGTCTTTCCATGCCAAGGCTTGAAAAGAAAAAAGTCAGAGACAAGGGTGAACCAGAATATGAAACAGAAACAAGCAGGGGCAAAAGAGGAGCATTACACCGATCGGTGGACCCCACCACCGATCGTCATGGGGGTCTAACAGGTGCTGGAGAGAGCTCTGGGGAAGGTCTGGAGAAGGACTTGATAGCTGGAAATGCTGGAACTGAGGTTAAGCTGCCATTGCCGAGGCGTCTCAAGCAAAAGTCCCCTTTCGAGGAACAATTTGGAAAATTTAAAGAGGTACTTGCTAAACTTAATATTACTATTCCATTTCTTGATCTAGTTTTACAAGTACCTTCTTACACCAAGTTCCTCAAAGACCTCTTGAACCGGAAGAAAGCATTGCCCCAGGTAGAGACAATTGCTCTCACAGAATGGTGTAGTGCACCTCAATTGAGCAATTCTCCACCTAAACTAGGTGACCCCGGTAGTTTCAGCATCCCATGTACCATAGGCGCCCTTAATATAGATAATGCTTTATGTGACCTCGGCGCTAGTGTGAGTGTCCTACCCCTATCTCTAGCTAAGAAAGTCGGATTGACTCAGTTTAAAAGCTCGAATATGACCATTCAAATGGCGGATAGGACCATTTCACGACCATTAGGGGCGCTAGAGGACGTCCCAGTACAGATTGGAGGGTTCTTTATACCAGTAGACTTTGTGGTGTTAGACATTCCCGAGGATGCTAACATCCCCATCATTTTAGGGAGACCCTTCTTACATACGACTGGCGCAATAATCGATGTTGGTAAACGAACTTTAACCTTTAAGGTGGGGGGTGAACTCCTTGTGTTTAAACCTTCAGCTACACCCCGTTCCCCCTTTGTTGTTCAGTCTGATTCGTTGATTAAGGAACAGTACCAGCCAGTTCAGACCCCCACAGACCTGACACAGACCACCACAGGCCAGAACAAGGGCCAAAATGGCCAGAGCACACTCACACCGATCGGTGAGGTACCCCCCACCGATCGTCATAGCACCCACAGCGATCGTCATCAAGGGTCCCACTGATCGGTGGTAGTCCTGAAAACCTCTGTGAGCTGTGTTGTGGAGTCTAGCTGTGTTATTACTGATTTTATGGCTCCGTCTCACTATTCTGGAGACCCTGTGGAGTCTGTTTGCTCTGTCCCATCTTTCGCAGGTCGCAATTTGAGTAGCTATTCGAAAGGATTCGAGGGCAAGAGTTTGAGCGGAGAGCCGATGTATGGGATGCCGCGAAATTTCTGGAGCAATCAACCTTCTTATAGTACACCACGGCAACTCGCAGTCCTCCAAGAGGATTTTGGAGACACTTCTGATGGAGGGTCATACAGCGACCCGATTATTTGACATATACTTAGACTTTGAGACATTTGTTTTTTTTTTTTTTTGTTTTTGTTTTTAGTTTGACTATTTTTCATTTTGAACAATTTTGTTTTTCGGTTTGTTTTAGTTTTGGACAATTTGCAATTTGTAACTTTGAACATTGTGTGAGATGAGAGCGAGAGAGACATTTTTCCTCCTGTTTTGTAATGCTACAGGTAATGACAGAGCCGTCTAGCTGATGATAGCTCGGGATGGTGAGGACCTGTTCACCATTCACCGCCTTGCTTTGAACCGGTTTGGGGGAACTCTCACTCATTCTGTAAGTCTACCCTCTCCACTTTCACTCTCACCTGCATTCCCCATTCTCCTTTAACCACCTTTGCACCGATTTTCGTCAATTGAGGACAATGACGAGTTTGGTTTGGGGGAGGGTTTTGGTTGTGTGCTTCATATGTGCTTCATTCATATGTTGTGTGCTTCATATGTGCTTCATTCATATGTACTATAAGCAGTTGCATGTTCATACGTGAAAATAAAATTTTTTAGAACTGTTTATGTGTGTGTATTGGTTTGAGATGTGCAAAACGACGATGAAGATATATACACTTAGCTTAATTCGTTTAAAATGTGGCCTAACCTATATGATACGACATATTGAGATTAGATTGGATTAACGAGTCTAACATGTCTAAATCGTCGTGTTTGATGTGAATCTACTTTGTATCGAAATGCTTCTCAATGACGTACTTTAATTCTTAACTTGTGTGCTTGTGCTTGATTCATAAGTGTGAATATTGACTCGTTGTAGTTTCCGAAGGTATGCACCCTAGGTCCGCGGACCGGGCATTCACTTAAATTTGAACTCCACTTAGCCAAATTGCCTTGATTCGTCCCTTTAGATGTCGGATCCACTCTTTATTGACCACGTTTCACAAGACTATATTGACTACCTTGGTTACAACCTTACAAATTATGAACTACATCGTAAAAACATCCTACCCAGACTGTAATGGTTGCGTATAGGAGAGTTATGTCACGAAAACGTGTCAAATGAAGAAAAGGGCCTGAATTTTGAAGTTTTTGAGCTGATACCTATCGGTGTGGCCTAGTACACCGATCGGTGAAGGTAGTATGACGATCGGTGGGCCCCTGTTTTTGGCCTGTTTCAGTGTTATATGAATGTCTGGAGAATAATTCAGCTCCACAGCAAGTTATACAGCAAGAATAGTGATCGAAAGTTGAGTTTCCAAACAATAAAGTGAAGTACTGAGATCTATTGTGAAGGTAGCAGTTCCAAAATGGTGCTATCAATACATAAATGTGAATTCCTATTGTGTGAAGTGCAAATACTGAAGTTATGATAATGTCAAGAGATTCGAATTTTTGCATATGATCGGTATTGGTTAATGTTATGGTCGTCTGGGTCTTTTCATTAGTGGTAGCGCAACCACCAGTTTTTTGAGCCCCACACTCCCATACGCGTTAGCACGCACCCATCTTTCACCTATTGAACATAGCCCCATTACAACCTTGTGCCCAGCATACCTTGAGAACTTTTAGTACTACGAGTATTATTTACGAACTTGGATCATGTTATTGAGTGTGCTTGTTAAGTCTCTACTTTTGAGCTCGTTTGCAAGGTCTTGCGTTATTCATGAAGAACATTGAAATTTAGGCATGTATAAGACCTGTTTTGAAGGTCGACTCTTGTGCACTTGTTCTTATCTATTTGTGAAAGCCATATTTTGGATGAACAGAAAGCATGAGTGTCCAGAGTCGTTATCTCTTACCGTGGTCATTAAGTGTGCTTTGGTTTATGATTACTTGAGGACAAGTAAAGGTTTGGTTTGGGGGAGTTTGATGTGCATATTTTATATGCACATTTACACACTTATTCGCCCTTATTTCAGTCTTACTTATAGCTCATTTGAGCCGATTTCATGTCATATCCCTCGCCTTTGCTACTTTGGTATGTTTAGTCTCCTATTTGCAGGTTAGACAGATTCTAGGTGCGATCGGGAGCATATTTGGACATGCAAAGGACAAAGGACTATAGACCAGCCTTTCAATGAACAGAACAACTCGTTTCCGAAGCTCAGCAAGCAAACAAAACCCAAGAACCAGCCCACACCGATCGGTGGGCCAGGACACCGATCGTCACACACTTCTTGGAGCCAGTAACACTCTCTTATAAGCCCCGTGTACATTTCAAACAGGCCCAGATCTACCTAAGGGCCTAGCACATGGCTTGGACTATGAAATGAAGACAGAGGGAGAGGAAATGAAGCCCACTCCGATCGGTGGGGCACTTGAGGGCCTCTCCACCGATCAGCCAGGACAAGCCCACTTTCGTTTTCTACCCCTCTAATCTACTGGGCAAGCTATTGAGCAACGGGACCGAAGCTTTCCGAAGCCCAAGTCACTCAGAAGAAACATCGAAGCCCAAAGGAGAAAACCTAGCTCTATATGAAGGAGAAGTGAAGAGAGTGAGGGGGTATCTCTCCCTAGACGCAAGATCCCTTGTCACGGATCGAGTTTCCGCTCTAAAACACCATTTTAGATTATTGTTTTACATTTTAGTCGATTAGTTTTAAGTTTTCGTCCGTTTCCAACACTATACCGATCGGCATAGCCTTATACCGATCGGCATCCTCCTTGTTTTTGCCCTATTTCAGGTTCCTTTGTTTCGCATTTAGTTATTTCGTTCGTTTATTGTTTCCACATCGCTTTGCTATGATGTCTTATGCTAATACAGTAGTTCATATGCTTAGATCTATTTCACCTATGAGTAGCTAGTTTCCATACTAGGGTAGGGACGAATCGATATTGATTAGGGCAATGACTTGTTAATTAAACTGTTTTGGCTCGCCTCTTTGATTTTTTCATCACGTAAGTTAGTTAGCGGCCGCTCTCTACCCTACGCCGGAGCACAACCCTATGAGACCGACCAAGTAATTAGGGCACAGGCTGTCAATCTCAAATAGGCGATGACTGTTGAGACCTACAAAGTAATATAGTTACCACCCGAGACCGATGCATTACCTTGACATCCATTTCCCGACTCAATATCGACAGTCCCGACACACCCTAGTTTCTTTCTCTATTGATTTTACATTTCCTTTTGTTAAGTATTTGTTGGTTATTAAGCTTTGGTCTTTTGTTTATCATTTAGATTTTGTTTCTCTCTAAACTCAACCCCTCAAACTGTAAACACCATAGAATTGAACACTAGACACCCTACATCCGTTTAAACAATAGTCCTCCCTGTGAATTCGACACCCGACTTACCACTAGCTTCATTAGCTAGTATTGTTGGCTTATAAATATTGTTTGATAGCAGTCCCGACGACAAACTGCACATCATATGCATGCAAATCAAAAATTTCGTGCAAACCAATTTTTAACACAAATTTTCAATTTTACCCAAGTTATCGTATAACTCGATTTTAATGCTTAAAATCGACATGCATGTAACAATTGAGCTCTGATACCACATGAAAGTCCTAAACCTCTAATTAGACTCCTCTAATTAGTTCATTAAATTACTTTAACTTAATGATTTAGGATCTAGTTATCATGCATGCAAATATAAAAGCATAAATATAAAGATAAGATGAAATTTCCTTACAATGGAAATTTTCGGTCAATATAGGGCACAATAAGAACTCCTTCTTATTGTTCTTGAGCATGTATTTAGTGGATGATCCTCCATAAAATAACCTCCAAAGTAGAAGGTCACCTTCTTGTTGCACCCAAGGTTAAACCCAAACTAATCACTTAGTTTTTGACTAGAAAACACAAGTGATAATATGAACTAATATTAGATTTATTAATACTCTAGTAATAGGAAAAATATTAGTGTTTGAGAGTTTTTAGAGAGATGAGAATTTTTAGAGTGATAAGCATGCAAAATAAGAATGAAGTTTTTTTTAAAAATGAACAACAATTTTGTCCATATAAAGGACACATGGTCCGGCGAAGGAGAGCCTTAGTGGCCACTTATTTTGCTTAAAATAATCTCATGCAAACTAGTTGAGTGTAGGAATGAATAAGAACATGATCATGTGTCATAAACATGACATGATCATATGTTGTAGTGTGAAACAAGAAACAACAACCATCATGTTCTTACACTACATGATTTCAGCCCCTACTAGTGTCATGTGGTCCATTTTGATTTTTAATATTTGTTCCACAAATACTTATAATCATATGCTTAATTATCTTGTATAATTAAGGGTTAATTTGATCATATAACAATTATTTGCATTAAATTAATAAATAAAATACACTTAACTTTTAAGTGATATTTTATCATTATATCAATATATAATGGGTCCCACAATGCCTAGTTAGTTTATTTTACAACTTCTTGTAAATATAATAAACTAATCACCTCTAGCTCAAAATATATGCACAACCTCAACTAATTTAATGAATTAACGATTAATCATTGAATTAAATCTTATTTAATCGTATTAAAATAAGACGTAAAATTTATTCAGTCAGTTATCGTATAATTGACTAATAAACTTAAGTGGAATGAGTTCGTAACTCAATTTCCAATAAACAACTCTCGTAACTAAACATACATATCAAATATATGTAATGCTCTAATTAAACTGTATCGTATACAAATAATTAGTATTCTATTGGGGTCTCATCCTATAGGTGTGACCTAAAGGGATCAGTTGATTACCGCCGTCATACGACAATAACGTCAAACTCTAGTCAGCCAAGCGTTACCGATTTACGTTAATCAACTGACGTGTAGTATCAAAATATACTAATCATGCCACGTATATTCCAAATGAGATTTATTATATAAATGCACTATTGTGGAGGACACTTACTCCAACAAAGAGAGCAATTGATAACAAGAGGAATGCATCTAGTGAGAGTGGAGGTACCCCTACCTTTAAAAAGGGGAACTTTTCTCAGGCCAGATCCTACTCTGGTGGTGGTAACAATGGAGGGGGACATCAGTTTAGAGGGAGCGTGGGGCGAGCTGCTAGTGAGACTTCGGGGATGAGATGTCATAGTTGTGGTGGTCTTGGCCATAAAAGGTTTGAGTGTCCATCTTCAGGCGAGGGCGGAGGGTATCAACCTTCGTTCCAGCGGAGTTAGTCTCGGAGCATGGCGAGTAATTAGCATGCGGGGTCATGGAACCGACAGGCGAATCAGAGTGTTACTGGTGGTGGCTATAACCGCAATGGAGGGAATTACCAGCGGCATAACAACAATAGAAACCCGAATTCGTCATCAAAGACTTTGGCATCTAATAGCACAGTGCAAGGAGGAGGTCAGAAGAACAGTAGCAAACTATTCATGATGGATAAGCAAGCAGCACAAGAGGATACGCAAGTTGTTACGGGTACTTTTCTTACTAATCATGTTCTGTCTTTTGTTCTATTTGATTCGGGAGCAACCCATTATTTTGTTTCTAAGAGTCATGCTATATTGTTGGGGCTTACGGATAACGAGTCTGTAAGGGATGAGGTATTCATACCTTCTAGGGAGTTGCTGTCCAATAATAAGTTGTTCAGAGGGTGTCAATGATTGTGGGAAAGGTAGAATTTCCTATTAATTTGTTTAAGTTTCCTTTAGATGGGCTTGAGGTTATTGTCGGGATGGAATGATTGGGAAAGTATAAGGTAAATATAGATTGCCATCAAAATTAAGTCTCGTTAAGGGGTCTTTAAGGGCTGAATGTGTCGTACCGATAGTTCGTGGTGCAAGCCTAAAGTGTTGATTACGGCCATAACCTTGAAGTCGTACATGAGGAAGGGCTAACCGATGATTTTATGCCATGTGAGAGATACCAGAGTTGAGGAGGCAACATCATATTAGATTGAGGAGGTGAGTGAGTTTATGGATGTCTTTCTGGATGAAATACCGAGATTACCGCCGAAGACGGATATTGATTTCAGCTTGGAGTTGAAGCCGGGTACAAGACCAATTTCTAAGGCCCTGTATCACATGGGACTGAAGGAGCTTGAGGAGTTGAAGAAGCAGTTGAATGAATTTTTAGACAAGGGGTATATTAGACCTAGTGTTTTACCGTGGGGTGCGCTGGTGTTGTTTATGAAGAAGACGGATGGTAGTTTACGGTTATGCATTGATAACCATGAATTGAACCATTTGACGGTGAAGAATAGGTATTCATTACCTAAGATTGATAATTTGTTCGACTAGTTGAGTGGAGCTGGAGTGTTTTCGAAGATTGATTTGAGGTAGTGTTATCATCAGCTGAGAATAAGGATTGTGACATTCAGAAGATGGAGTTTCGTTCGAGGTATGGGCATTATGAATATGTGGTGATGCTGTTTGGGTTGACTAATGCACCAGCGGTATTCATGGATCTTATGAACCGGATCTTCAGTCCATATGTGGACACGTTCGTGGTGGTGTTCATTGATGACATGTTAGTCTGTTCAAAGAATAAGGAGGAGCATGCATAGCACCTGAGGTTAGTGTTGTAGATTTTGAGAGAACCAGTTGTATGCTAAGTTGTCTAAGTGTGAGTTTTTGCTGGAGAAGGTAGCGTTCTTGGGGCATATCATATCAAAGGAGAGAGTGATGGTTGATCCGAGTAAGATAGAGGCGGTGTCTAACTGGGAGGCACCAAAGAATGTAGCCGAGGTGAGAAGTTTCTTGGGTTTAGCTGGATATTATATGAGGTTCGTGAAGGACTTTTTTCCAAGATTGCTACACCTATGACGACATTGATAAGGAAGTATAACGAGGTTCCCTGGGATGAGAACTGCAGAACAACGTTCCAGACCTTAATGGAGCGTTTGACCACAACTCTTGTCTTAGATTTACCCGAGGGGAGTGATAATTTTGAAGTGTATACGGATGCGTCGTAGTGTGGATTGGGTTGTGTGCTGATGCAAAATGGAAAGGTGATAGCTTATGCTTCGAGCAGTTTAATACATATGAGGAGAACTACCCTACTCATGACCTAGAGTTGGGGTGATGTGGTGTTTGCATTGAATATTTGGAGGCACTATTTGTATGGGGCTACCTTTAAGGTGTTTCAGACTTCAAGAGTTTGAATTACATCTATACCTAGAAGGAGTTGAACATGAGGCAGCGGCGGTGGATGGAACTGATTGGGGATTATGACATGGAGATTTTCTATCATGAGGAGAAAACTAATGTTGTTGCTGATGCTTTAAGCCGGAAGAGTGTACATTCCTTGTGCACTGCGATGTTCTTGATGCGTTTGAGGGATGAATTAGCGAATATGGGAATCCATGTGATTCGAAAGGGGAAGATTCAGCTGTGGAAGAAAGGGGTAGAGAAAGGAACTACTTTTAGATTCTCGATCCATGCGGATGGAAGTGTCAGATTTGAGGGTTGATGGTGTGTGCCAAATTATCATGAGTTGAGGAAGGTGATTATGACTAAGGCTCAATGTACTCCCTATTCGGTTCATCCGGGTGGGGATAAGTTGTAAGGATCTACAGAAGACGTTTTGGTGGCCGGGAATGAAGAAAGATGTTGCTGATTTTGTAGCCAGATGTTTGACATGTCAGCAAGTTAAAGGGGAGCAGCAAAGATCGCAGGGTAAGATTAAGTTTCTTGAGGGTCTGAGTGGAAATGAGAGTCTATATCCATAGATTTTGTGGTAGGATTTCCGAGATCGCAGAATGGGAATAATATGATTGGGTTATTGTGGATCGGTTGACCAAATCGGCTCATTTCATCCCTATGAAGGATACTTGGAGCAAGATTGAGTTAGCTTTAGCTTATAGGAGGCACGTGGTGAAGCTGGATGGAGTTCCTACTGACATTATGTCTGATCGTGATGCGAGATTCATTTCTCCGTTTTGGAAGGAATTGCAAGAGCTGATGGGGACGACATTGAAGATAAGTACAACGTTTCATCCTGCGACAGACGGTCAAACAGAGAGAACAATCAGACCTTAGAGGATATGTTGAGGGCTTGTGTGCTATCTTTTGGTGGGAGCTGGGAGGATAAGCTAGACTTGATTGAGTTCTCTTACAATAACAACAGTTATCATGCTAGTATTGGGATTGCACAATTTGAGGCTTTTTATGGGAGGAGATGCAGGAGTTCAGTGTGCTGGGATGATAGTTCTGAGCCTGTGATTCTTGGACCACAGATAGTTCTGGACATGATTGAGCAAGTGAAACTGGTTCGACGAAAGATGAAAGCAGCGCAAGATCGTAAGAAGAGTAGTTATGCAGATCTTCATCGTAGGGATATTGAGTTCCACGTGGGTGACAAAGTTCTTCTGAAAGTGTACCTATGCGTGGAGTGATGAGATTTGGGAAGAGGGGAAAGCTAAGCCAAAATTTTATTGGTCCTTATGAGATTTTGGATCGGATTGGAGAGGTGGCATACCGTTTAACCTTACCACCTACTCTTGACCGGGTCCATAATGTGTATCATGTGGCGTAGCTGAGACAGTATGTGAGTGACCCGTTCCAATGTAAGTTTCTCAAACTCAATATTAGACATTTCTAATATTACAAAATAAATAGTTTACTCTTAAACTATTGGGAACTTATGCATGCATAACTAAAATAAAGATAAGAAGAAACTTTCCTTACATTGATCTTATAAGATATGGGCACAAGATTTGGACACCTTCCAAACCTTTTTCTTGAGCTTATATGTAGAGGATGAACTCCTAGTTTCTATAGTAGAAACACTCCTCTTGATTGCACCCAAGACAATCCCTTAATACCAATAATATTATTAGTGACCTTAAAATGAAAATCTAATTCTAACAATATTACTACAATAGTAATGTATATGAAGATTTTAGATTTTAGAACAAAGTGTTCATAAACTCTTTTATGAGAAATTCTAGTGAGATTATGAGAGATAAGCAAAGAATGAATTTTTATTAGAAAAATAAGAACTTATTCTCATGGGGTTTTGGGGTGGGTGTTAGGCCGGCACATGCATGCCTTGGGGAGCCCCATGCATGCTCAACTTATGTTCTTATCAAAATGCCAGGCCAAGGTCTAGGTATCTAGGCATTATGATTATGTTTTAACAATTAAAATAATAATCAAAACTACCTAAAACATACCCACCAAAAACGGCACACCCACTTAAAATAGACTCCATTTTATCATTGTAATTTTGTCAATTGTAATGTGGTATGACAGTGTACCATGTCACATGTGATTAGGATAAATAAATGTATATTTAACAATTTAAATATCATTTCACATTATGTCACAAAATAAATAGTAATTGATCGTGCCTGTCGCAAGCCCGATACAAAGATAAATTACCCAGACTAGGCTATTAACAAATTAATGTAATTAGGGAAGTAGGGGTCGATCCTCAGGGAGATGGTGTTTCCTATAGAATGTGAAATGTCTCGCAATTGGGTTTTATCTAACGAGTTTCTGGGTTTTGGGATTATGATGCCTAAACTAACAAAAAGCATAAATGAAAACAAAATAAAAGCAATTGAAGATGAAAGCAATAAAGCAAATGATGAATTAACAATAATGAAAAACATCTAGGGAAGTAGGTTCACGCATGTAGATTAATATATTGATGAAATAGGATATGGAACATGCAAATAATTCTTTCTGAGTTCGTAAGAATGATGTGTTCATTAAAATCATAGATCAGATGGTCTAGCAGGCTTTTAGGCAATTTACTAGGTCTTAATCCACCATGTCATGCTTTGTCTATTCAATTCACGTATCTCTACCTTGGAAAAGAATTCCATTCTAGTCAATGATTTTGATCAGGAATCGTCAACTATCGTTATAGTCCAAACATGCATAGACACAATGTTTTAAAAGCACAATTTCTTTTATCCAATTATCATCTTTTAATCAATCTAACATGGCTACCCTACACCCTAGAAAGGTGACTACTCACTCATGATAATGTTTATATCTAAGATGATGATGATAATAAAAACTAGGATAGACATGTTTAGTTGGTTTTGACAATATTTTAAGACTCTCTATGTGGCGATAATGATGACGCTAAATTGACAATCTAGGAAATGAAATGACGATTATAACGGTACTAAAATTAATCTAAGATAACATGGATATAAAATAACAATCAAATGGAAAACATAAGGACATTAAACAAAGGATAAAATAGAAATACCTAAGTGACGATCAACAACGAAAGCGATAACAATAATAGAAATTCCTTGCATAGAATAATCGTTCCTTGAATTACAACACTTGAACCCAACAAAGTTGATTACAAAGACTGAAATTTTTATTGATCTAAGCTAAGATTCTAATGTAGAAAGGACATAAATAAACTAAGAACTAAAGATGAAAAAGAAGAAGAAAATGATCTAAACTAGAATTTCTAAACTAAAGAGAAATGTAAGAAGAGAATTGTGTGAAGAGATGTGAGATGATGTGTTTAGAAGAGTGGCTGGAGCATCCATTATATAGCATTAGGGTTTCGTGGGGGAGGGGTCGAGCATTGAACATTTAGGACAAAAGGAGGAAGTTGAAGCAATTTGCTCGAAGCAGCAGGGATCCCCGATCGGGTACACACTTACCCGATCGGGTAAGGTGTCATCTGGGTCCTTTGACTCTCGTTTCATCTCCCCTTGCATATGACTTGACTTCCAACATCCCCCTTGACCTCTTGAGTCGGGTTTGTTGCTAGGGTTTGATGTAAAACGATGAATTCTTTGCCTTACAGGTTGATCTTCCGACAACTGCAAAACTGTCTTTACTTCTCCTCTCTTTTGAATTAGTGAACTTTCTTGAAATGCCTTTGACTTGGTTAAGCTTGCTTCTTCATATCGTCGGGTTCTAGGCAAATGCTCGGGAATATAGAAAAAGGACGTAGAAACGTCACTTTTCCTACAAAACAGGTTAGAACATAGGAATTCGCCTAGAAGACGATATTAGCTCATAAAGTGGCTTAACAAAGCACAAATGACATACAAAACCGAGCTAAAATGGGGGTTAAAATCATACAAATATTCACTTATCAAACTCCCCCAAGCTAAACCTTTGCTTGTCCTCAAGCAAACATAACAAAAACTACCAGGACAAGGGTTGCAAGCATTGGCTACTACACCATCAAGAAACAAATCTCAACGTAAAACTTTGAAAACATAATGAATCATAACCCAAAAACAATGTGGGTAAGAATGATACATAAACTTGGCTGAGATTTACATAACGGCGTAGCACAAAGAATTTCACTACAGAATTTTCGGCTCTTGCATGATGTTTTGACAAATGGACTCTCACGGCACACTCGAACACTCATTGCATGTAAAAGGTAATTTTTTTATGTGTAAATGTTTTTGAGACACTCACCTATCTACGACTTATGAAAATGTGTCAGCAGTCTAATATGGTAAACAAGTCAAAACACAAGTCAAAGATCACAATGCACATAGAAAAGAAGCCGGAAAAATAAGAAGAAGGCTTTGGGAAATGGGTGAAAGGTGGACAAACAGTTATGGTCATGTGAAGGTTCGAATGAGCTAGCAACTGACCAATGATAAATGAATACTCAATCCAAACTTCCGGTTAATTCCCACAAGACGAAAAACGAAGCCAGAATGAACGGATTGGCTTATTACACATGAAACACGAGAGTGAACTCCTTCTAACATTGAATTGACATTTTGAGGAGATACTCAGAACTCTTCTTTTATTTCTTCTTTTTTTCTTTTTTTCGATTTTTTTTTTCATCTGTTTTTTTTTCTATTTCTCTTTTTCTTTTGAACATATCATCACTTCTTGAACATTGTCGTTCTCCCAAATTCACTTTGATATCAAGGAACAAAATCTTCTCAAAAGAGCACCCATACACCATAATCTAGCTACTAGCTCAACAAGGTAGGCAGTTTTTATATGTAGCTATTATTTTGTGGAACATTTGTATGAAGAGGCTAATTTTGAGGGGTAATTCAAAGTGAGAAAGGCTTCAAATCTTAGTGAATCATGAATGCAATGCTTATAGAAATGAAATAAGAACCATACTTATGCGTTTTGACATGACACACATCACAAGGAGAACTACACACACCTAGATGAGACTGGGTATGGATGTACCAATCTAAGGAGGTTCTACCTTACAATATATGTAACTTGCCAAATATCAAGATCAAGCGTACTCATCTATAGATTCATTCCATGCCTACTGTGTACAAGACATCCCCATGTATGCAAAATTCAATAAATATTGAATCATTATCTCTTGAAAGCTCTAAGTTTGGGAAATGTAACATGATAGCATAGTAAACAAGCAAGCAAAGCATGAAAAGCATTCAATGATGTTCAAAAATTTTCTCTTTAACTTTTTCTCTTTTCTTATTCAAAATTTGGAAAATATAAACAACTAAAATGCAGAATGGGAAAATGCAATCCCTCCCCCAAGCTAAACATCACATTGTCCTCAATGTGAGCACAAAGACTAAATATGCAACGAGATGCTCAATGGGAAGAAGGGTAAAAAGGGGAAAAAGATGAAAAGAGAATGAAGCTTACTAGGCAGCGCGGACTCCCCCAAGCTAGTCTTTTGGACTTGACAAGGAAGGTCTTTATAGGTTCTTCAAATATTCTTTCATCTGCAAAGAAATCTAACAAAACATAGAAAAAAAAGGGAAAAGCAAAAATAAAATGCAAAAAGAAAGGGAAAACACGGGTTGCCTCCCGAGAAGCGCTGGTTTAACGTCTCGCTCGACGAATTTTTCTATGAAATCATTTGGTTGGGGATTGACGCTTTATATAGACAATATCTAAGCATCCTATCATGGAATTGCTATAGTAGAGTTTCAATCGGTGTCCATTAACCTTGAATTTTTCACCATTACTAGCCATTATTTCCACATAGCCGTATTTGCTCACATATGTGACAGTGAATGGTCCAGACCATCGTGATCGAAGTTTTCCCGGAAAAATTTTCAAACGGGAGTTGAAGAGAATTACTTGGTCACCGACATTAAATTCTTTTCTGATTATCCTCTTGTCGTGCCAACGCTTCGTTTTCTCTTTATAGATCCTAGAATTCTCGTAAGCTTGCAAACGAAATTGTTCTAGCTCATTGAGTTGCAAAAGTCGTCTATCAGCGCTAAGCTTAGTGTGTAAGTTGAGTTCTTTGATAGCCCAGTGAGCTTTGTACTCTAACTCGACAGGGAGATGACAGGCCTTTCCATAAACCAATCGATAAGGAGATGTTCCAATCGGGGTTTTGAAAGTTGTGCGATAAGCCCATAAGGTGTCATCGAGATTATTACTCCAATCAGTTCTAGATCTTGAGACTACTTTTTGAAGAATTGTTATCAACTCTCTGTTTGAGACTTCTACTTGACCGCTGGTCTGAGGGTGGTAGGCTAATCCTCGTCTGTGATACACACCATACTTGGCAAGCAAAGTGTCTAACTGCTTTTCTCCGAAATGAGTTCCTCAATCACTTATCACGGCTCTGGGTACACCAAAACGCGGAAAGATGATCTTCTTAAATAGCCGTATCACAGCTCTAGCATCATTGGTGGGGGTTGCAATTGCTTCTACCCACTTTGAAACATAGTTGACAGCGACTAGAATGTAACGATTTCCATTAGAAGAAGGGAATGGTCCTTGATAGTCAATACCCCAGACATCGAATATTTCGACTTCTAATATGCCGTTTTGAGGCATTTCATGTCTTTTGGATATTTGACCCATTCGTTGACAAGCATCACAAGCCATAACAAAGTCTTTGGAATCTTTAAACATCGAGGGCCAGAAAAAAATGGATTGTAAGACTTTGGTTACGGTCTTGGATGGACCATGATGACCACCATAAGCAGATGAGTGGCATCCTTCTAAAACTCCTTTAACTTCCCACTGGGGAATACATCGTCGATACAGACCATCTGAGCATTGCTTGAAAAGATAGGGGTCATCCCAAACAAAGAATTTTATATCGTGCAAAAATCTTTTTCTTTGGTTATAAGAAAGGTCAGAAGGTAGCTGGCGACTAACAAGGAAATTGGCAATATCAGTATACCAAGGAGAAGAGTCCGCAATTGCCATTAATGAATCATCAGCGAACGAATCATTAATGGGCGTTGGTAATCCTATTTCAGTTACTCTTATCCTTGAGAGGCGGTCAGCGACTACATTCTCTGCTCCTTTCTTATCCCGGATCTCTAGATCAAACTCTTGAAGGAGTAGGATCCATCGGATAAGTCTAGGTTTTGCCTCTTTCTTGGAAAGCAGATATTTCAAGGCAGCATGATCAGTGTAGACAATGACTTTTGATCCTATAAGGTATGAGCGAAATTTGTCTAAGGCATAGACAATGGCGAGAAGTTTTTTCTCAATGGTGGCATAGTTGATTTGGGCAGGATCTAAGGTTTTACTAGCATAGTAAATTGCATAAAGGAACTTTTCCTTTCTTTGCCCAAAAACAACTCCTACGGCATAATCACTCGCATCGCACATTAGTTCAAAAGGAAGATTCCAATCAGTTGACTGGATTATAGGTGCGGTGATCAAAGCACGTTTGATTTTGTTGAATGCCTTAAGGCATTCCTTTGTGAAATTAAAAGGTGCATCCTTAAAAAGGAGCTCAGTCAGGGGCTTGGCTATTTTTGAAAAATCTTTGATAAACCGTCGGTAGAAACCGGCGTGGCCAAGGAAACTCCTGATTCCTTTTACATTAGCAGGTGGTGGTAGCTGTTCAATAACTTGGATCTTAGCTCGATCCACTTCTATACCTCTTTCAGAAACGATGTGTCCTAAAACTACACCTTCGTTCACCATGAAGTGACACTTTTCCCAATTGAGAACAAGATCGACTTCTTCACAGCGTTTTAGAACTCTGGATAGATTTGTCAAACAATTATCAAAGGAAATGCCATAGACGCTGAAGTCGTCCATAAATACTTCCATGATAGTTTCAACAAAATCTGAAAAGATACTAGTCATGCAACGCTGGAAAGTGGCAGGTGCATTACACAAGCCAAATGGCATTCTGCGATAAGCGAAAGTACCATAGGGACAGGTGAAAGTGGTTTTCTCTTGGTCCTCAGGGTGGATAGGAATTTGGAAAAATCCTGAGTAACCATCTAGATAGCAGAACTACTTGTGACAAGCTAACCTCTCTAGCATTTGATCAATGAAGGGCAGAGGATAGTGATCTTTTCTAGTTGATTGATTCAGCTTTCTGTAGTCAATACACATACGCCATCCCGTCACAATTCTTGTGGGGATGAGCTCATTCTTTTCATTTTTGACTACTGTTGTTCCTCCTTTCTTAGGAACAACTTGGACAGGGCTAACCCATTTAGAGTCAGAGATTGCATAGATTATGCCAGCATCTAGCAATTTCATAACCTCAGTTTTAACTACGTCCTGCATGTTGGGATTAAGACGGCGTTGACCATGAACGCAAGGTTTTGGCCTTCTTCTAAGTTGATTCTATGCATGCAAAAGTCGGGGCTTATGCCAGTCAGATCTTCAAGTTTGTAACCTATTGCCTTTTTGTGCTTTTTCAAGATAGTCAATAGTGAGGTTAACTGATTTTCATCTAGGAGAGCACTCACTATGACTGGACAATATTCAGTTTTATCTAAAAAGGCATATTTTAGATTTGAGAGAAGAGGTTTTAGTTCAGGTTTATGTACTTCTGCCTTGACAGGAGTATCAATTAAGCTCACTGATTTCGAAATTGTCATTCTCAGAGATATCCTCCAGCAATAAGATTGCTTCTAAAGGATCCTCAATTATTGATGGATACAGAGATTCATCAATAATTGAGTCAACAATGTCAATGACACAACAAGGCTCTTTAAGCATAGGGCTTTTCATTGCACTGTTTAAGTTATAGGTGACTTTATCATCACCTACTTCTAGTGTCAGCTTTCCATTCTTGACATCGATTACTTCTCCTGCAGTGTGTAAGAATGGCCTTCCTAAAAAGATAGGGATTTGCGAATCGTCAGTCATATCTAGCACGATGAAATCGACGGGAATGAAAAACCTCCCTACTTTGACAGGCACATCTTCTAAGACTCCCATAGGTTGTTTTAGAGAACGGTCTGCCATTTATAGAGTTATACTAGTGCATTTGAGAATTCCCATATTCAATTTTTCGCATATGGAATAGGGCATGACACTTACACTGGCACCTAGATCGCATAAAGCTTTATCGATTGTGTAGGTGCCTATAGTGCAAGGTATAGAGAAACTACCAGGATCCTTTAACTTAGGAGGGGACTTATTTTGCAATAAAGCACTGCACTCAGCTGTGAATGCTATGATTTCAACATCATCTAAAGTCCTCTTCTTAGTCAAGATATCCTTCATGAATTTTGTGTAAGAAGGGATTTGAGTGATTAATTCAGTGAAGGGAACCGTTACTTGGAGGTTTTTGACTACTTCCATGAATTTGCTGAACTGGGTTTCCTTATGATTTCTCCTCAAACATTGGGGAAATGGAACTTGGATTTTGATGGGTTCCTTTTCAGGTTCATCCTTCTTTTAGGGTTTGTTTTCCACTTCCTTAGCAGTGGATGGTTGGGATTCTTTTTGGCTTTCTACTGGTGGTGGCTCAACTATTGTTTCTTTGGGTTGCTGAGGTTCCTTATAAGTGGTACCACTCCTAAGGGTGATAGCATTAGCGGTGTCCCTCGGTTGCTCACCATGAGGTGGGAGTTGGCCTTGTTTTCTTTGGGCATTAGAGGCAGCCAATTGGGCCATCTGAGTTTCAAGCATCTTGATGGCACCACTTTGAGCTTGATCACTCTTTTGAAGTTGAGCAAACATTGAATCTTGTTTTTGATCAACTTCGAGAAGCATGGATTAAATTTTGCTCAAGCTTGAATCATTGGGTTGGCCTTGATTTTGGGGTTGTTGGTGTTGAGGTTGGTTTTGGTAAGGTTGATTGAAGTTAGGTTGAAATGGAGGTCTTTGGTTTTGGAAACCAGGTGGATTGTAAGGCTTCTGTTGATGTGGTATGAATGGTTGTTGAATCTGGTGGTGGGGGTTCTGAATGTTGGTGCTTTTGTAGGACAAAAAAGGATGGTTTTTTGTGTTCTCGTTATAGAAGTTTGAGAAAGCATTGCCCTTCCTATCCGTTTGATAGGCATTGACTTGCTCTAACGGACTTCTACATTCTTGAAAACTGTGTCCTCCAACCCCACATGTCTCACATATCATTTCGTGGTACTTTACTTGAATCTTCCTGCTTGGTTTTGAGTGGCATAGCACGAGAGTTGCTATACTGAGAGTCGTGGATTGCCATTGACTTGATAGTTGCACTAGCTATTTCTACATCGATCTGATCGAAACGACCATTGTTAGCGGAGTCGAGGATACGACGCAATTCGCCACAACAACCGTTGTAGAAGGTGATAGCTAAGAACCATGAATCAAGGCCATGATGAGGGCATTCTCTTTGTAATTCTTTGTACCTTTCCCATGCCTCGTAAAGGGTTTCATCGCCTCTCTGATAAAATCCAGTGATTTGACTTCGTAAGAGTGCGGTTCGTTCTGGTGGGAAGTACTTTTGATAGAAAGCAAGAGCTAGACCATCCCAGTCGGCTATTCCTAAGGCAACTCGGTCAAGGCTATTGATCCAGAGTTTTGGCTTTCCTGTTAAAGAGAAGGGAAAGAGCATTTCCCTAATATGCTCTTGGGATACTCCAGTTTGTTTAATTGTGGAGCAATAGTCACAGAAGTTTTGAATATGAAGGTTGGGATCTTCTGTGGCATTGCCACCAAATTGACTTCTTTCTATTAAATTGATGAAGGCAGGTTTGATTTCGAAGTTTTGGGCAGTGATTTAGGGTGTAGCAATACCCCTTGGAAGTGTATCTGCAGTTGGTTTGGAATGGTCTGAAAGTCGAACCATTTTCTTTTGTGAAGATGAAGATGGAGTGTTGTTTGAAAGTTGATTGGCTTTTGAGAATGGAGATGAGAATGGATCTTCTTCTCCTTCGAGATTAGATAGAATATCCGAGTATTTCTCACGAATACGATCTAAACTTGAAGTATCAGAAGCTTTTGAGATTTCGTTGAATAGCTTTTTTCTCCTACGCAGGGTTCTTTCTAGATCGGGGTCTAAAAAGATAGGGGTCCCTAGTCTAGAAGATCTGGGCATAAGATTGAAAAGCTAAGACGAAAAATGAAAGAGAGGGCTAAAGGAATTTGGGTTCCTAAAGACTAGATAAAACTAATTGCGATAAAAATCACAAGAAAAAGGAAAACTAAACCGTGCTCCCCGGCAACGGCGCCAAAATTTGATCGTGCCTGTCGCAAGTCCGATACAAAGATAAATTACCCAGACTAGGCTAATAACAAATTAAAGTAATTAGGGAAGTAGGGGTCGATCCTCAGGGAGATGGTGTTTCCTATAGAATGTGAAATGTCTCGCAATTGGGTTTTATCTAACGAGTTTCTGGGTTTTGGGATTATGATGCCTAAACTAACAAAAAGCATAAATGAAAACAAAATAAAAGCAATTGAAGATGAAAGCAATAAAGCAAATGATGAATTAACAATAATGAAAAACATCTAGGGAAGTAGGTTCACGCATGTAGATTAATATATTGATGAAATAGGATATGGAACATGCAAATAATTCTTTCTGAGTTCGTAAGAATGATGTGTTCATTAAAATCATAGATCAGATGGTCTAGCAGGCTTTTAGGCAATTTACTAGGTCTTAATCCACCATGTCATGCTTTGTCTATTCAATTCACGTATCTCTACCTTGGAAAAGAATTCCATTCTAGTCAATGATTTTGATCAGGAATCGTCAACTATCGTTATAGTGCAAACATGCATAGACACTATGTTTTAAAAGCACAATTTCTTTTATCCAATTAACATCTTTTAATCAATCTAACATGGCTACCCTACACCCTAGAAAGGTGACTACTCACTTATGATAATGTTTATATCTAAGATGATGATGATAATAAAAACTAGGATAGACATGTTTAGTTGGTTTTGACAATATTTTAAGACTCTCTATGTGGCGATAATGATGACGCTAAATTGACAATCTAGGAAATGAAATGACGATTATAACGGTACTAAAATGAATCTAAGATAACATGGATATAAAATAACAATCAAATGGAAAACATAAGGACATTAAACAAAGGATAAAATAGAAATACCTAAGTGACGATCAACAACGAAAGCAATAACAATAATAGAAATTCCTTGCATAGAATAATCGTTCCTTAAATTACAACACTTGAACCCAACAAAGTAGATTACAAAGACTGAAATTTTTATTGATCTAAGCTAAGATTCTAATGTAGAAAGGACAGAAATAAACTAAGAATAAAGATGAAAAAGAAGAATAAAATGATCTAAACTAGAATTTCTAAACTAAAGAGAAATGTAAGAAGAGAATTGTGTGAAGAGATGTGAGATGATGTGTTTTGAAGAGTGGCTGGAGCATCCTTTATATAGCATTAGGGTTTCGTGGGGGAGGGGTCGAGCATTGAACATTTAGGACAAAAGGAGGAAGTTGAAGCAATTTGCTCGAAGCAGCAGGGATCCCCGATCGGGTACACACTTTCCCGATCGGGTAAGTTGTCATCTGGGTCCTTTGACTCCTTTATAGATCCTTTATAGATTGAAAAGCTAGAATACAAGGTCTAAACAAATAAATCCTTTATAGATCACTAAAAATTAACATGAGCATTTTACTCCTTCACGATCAAGAGAACTATGTTGTTTGTGACTTATGAGGCTATCTTTCTAGAAAATATGTGTATTTCCAACACGTTAGAGTAGGAGAAAATTTGCCACAAATATATATCTAATAGGGAGATAAGAGAAAATGTTCTTAAGTCGTCCAAGGTTAGTAATTAAAATTTTACTTTTTGAAAGGTAATGAGACTATGATCCATGAAATGGCCGTTACTAGTAATTCCAAATCAAATTTGTTGCATAAGAGGCTTACAATTCAAAATGGAATCAATGCATATAAATAGATTAACTTTTAAAAAGTTTTGACCTCTGCAAGGTAAATAAAACTTTAAGGTAAAGAATTGCATAGATAGACATAAGGATGTTTACAAAGGATTTGTGTTTTGGTAAAAATTTACCGAGTAGTTGATTTTAGGTTGTGGATTAAAGTAGTTGTCTATAGTAACGATTTGAACAATAATGTGATGATAAAGCAAATATAAAATGCGAATAAATAAAATATGGATACAAGAAATTGGTGACGCGGAAACCCAATGTAGGAAAAACCGCAGGGGGGGGGGAGTCGGAATCCCGCCAAATATGCACTATAATCGAGAGGAGATTCCTTTAGTATCGAGAGTACAAGTATTTTTTTTGTATGAAGTATGCTTGGAATGCTAAGTATTGGAAACGGAATAATCTTTTTTCTAAGTATACTTGGTGAAAGTCCTAGACCTCTAATTAGACTCCTCTAATTATTTCATTAAATTACCTTAACTTAATGATTTAGGATCTAGTTATCATGCATGCAAATGTAAAAGCATAAAATAAAAGATAAGACGAAAATATCCTTACACTGGGAATTTTTGGTTCAATATGGGCACAATAAGAACTCCTTCTTATTGTTCTTGAGCGTGAAAATAATGGATGATTCTCCATAAAACAACCTCCAAAGTAGAAGGTCTCCTTCTTGTTGCACCCAAGAATCAACCCAAATAATCTCAACTTATTATTAACTAGATAATAAGTAAGACATTATACTACTAATATTATTGTATTACTACACTAGTAATATGGTATGAATATGAGTTTGCATGTGAGTTTCAGAGAGTTTTTGAGTTAGAAAGAGAAGTAAGAAATAAGCATTAAAAATGAAGTGAATGAAATTGAACAACAATTGTTCTATTTATGGCACTATGGCCGGATCACAAGCTCCAAAATGAGCTTTATTTTGCTTATTTTTATTCTCATGCAAATGACTTGAGTGTGGGTAAGAGAATGATAATGATCATGTGTCATAACATGTCATAATCACTTGGTGGAGTGTGGAATTGGTAGAGTAAAATCACTAGTGATTTTGTCTATACAAAACTGGTGCACATGAGTCCACAATGGACCATTTTGATTTTTGATATTTGTCCCACAAATACTTATAATCATATGTTTGATTATCTTGGATAATTAGATGTTAATTTGATTATATAACAATTATATGAAACAAATTAATAAACAATATGTACTTAACTTTTAAGTGATATTTTACCATTATATCAATATATAATGGGTCCCACAATGCCAGTTAATTTATTTTACAACTCTTTGTAAATATAATTAACTAATTACCTCTACCTCAAAATATATGCATAACCTCAACTAATTTAATGAATTAACGATTAATCACTAAATTAAATCTTGTTTAATCGTATTAAAATAAGACGTAAACTTATTCAGTTAGTTATCGTATAATTGACTAATAAACTTAAGTGGAATGAGTTCCTAACTCCATTTTCAATAAATAACTCTCGTAACTAAACGTACATATCAAATATATGTAATGGCCTAATTAAACTGTATCATATACAAATAATTAGTATTCTATTTGGGTCTCATCCTATAGGTGTGACCTAAAGGGATCAGTTGATCACCGCCGTCATACGACAATAACGTCACTCTAGTCGGCTGAGCGTTACCGATTTACGTTAATCAACTGACGTGGAGTATCAAAATATACTAATCATGCCACGTATATTCCAAATGAGTTTTATTATATAAATGCACTATTGTGGAGGATACTTACTCCAACACTTGGGTCGAGATGAGAGGGGATGGGATGATCTTTTTGGTTGTGGTTGCTCTCTTTTTATACTTGATGCTTGCTAGGTTTTTCTTGCTGAAATAATGCTCTCCAAGATTCTTGCTTGATTTCTAGCCCCAGTTATTAAATCCCCATTTAATATCCCCATTCAATACTCATGTAATTGCTCCACAATAACTAGCTATTATTGACTAGCCGTTATTGACTTTTTGCATTGACTGCCCAAATATTCTCCTCTCACTTTTCCAGATTTCTGCCCCCACCGTTTCCCATTTGTTGCTCCTGATTCTGCCTCCAAACTATGGTTCCAGGTTCTGCCTCCGGACTCTGGGTCCAGGTTTTGCCTTAGGATTCTGGGTCCAAGTTCTGCCTCCCGACTCTAGTTCCAGGTTCTGCGTCCAGGTTTTTCTTCTAAGTTCTACCTCATATTCTGGCTCCAGATTATATTTTAGGTTCTGGCTCCAGGGTCAACCTTAAGTTCTCCGTCTAGATCCTGCCTCCGGGTTCAGCTTCCACGTCATTAATCCATGTCACATTGTCATTACCATTCCTCGCTCAACACGTGGCACATACAAATTCTGTGAAATTTGGCCTTAACAATGTGTATATGACACAAACCTAAACATGTCATACAAGCTTAAGAAATCCATGTGTGATCTTAAGAAAGCACTTAGAGATAGTGATGATCATTTCTATCATGGGATAAAAGACAATGGCATCCCTCGAATTGTCGAAGTGCCATGTTTATACATGAAGTTAAGTGAGAGTTGAAATTGTCATGTTCGGACATGAAGATTAGTGGAAGCAAGTTGTCTTCCATTTCTTGTACGTAGATTGTAACACCCGCAAATGTACCCTATTTTTATATTAAAATTATTATACGGATACGTTTCAGCGAAATTTTAGTTTTAGTCTATAATTAAATTTCCCTTGTCTAATTTAGAAATCCGAGTTCGTTTTCGGACTTTACCCGAAATTCCGAGTAAGTTACGTCTTAAGGCGCTTGTGGGCTTTCTCCCATAATTTTTCCACTTACTCCCTTACACTACCTTTAAACCCTAAACTCCCTCATTCTTCCACTTACTCCTTCTTCCTCACCAAGCCACCAAAACCCAAAACACCATTTATGGATCAACTTAAACTCCTCACTACTCCTTCATTCCTCACTCAAATGTCCTTATTTTCATCTTAATCTTCCGCTCTCATCGTCCTCTATCTTAATTGGTAATAAATTTACCGTCTTTCTCACTTTTCAATTTATCCGTCTTTCTCAAAGGTGAATTATATTCATCTTTTGTCGTCTTTTTATAGGTGGAGACCTTCAAGACCCCGACAAAGGTTACTATCTAGTGGAGGAAGTCTTCGAAATAGATTAAAGACGCGAAAAGGTAGGTAACGGTGAAGGGTTACTCGATATCATTTACGTGTTTTAATGTATTTTCTATGTTAGTAATCGTATTTTGAATAGGATTACTAATCATAGGAATTGTGTTGTTGATGATGGTTGTTGTTGGTTGATAATTGTTATGAGTATTGATGATTGATGATGATAGTTGATGTTTGTTGATGTTTATTGGTGAAGTAAAGATGATTTCGTGCATATGTTGTTGGTTTCAATCCCTCGTTGTTGTTAAACTTGTGTGTGGATCTATTTTGGGGAAGCCATGGTTGAGTTTAGAACAAACTGGAGATTTCTTGACCCAAGTCACGGTCGTGAAACTCATGTCACGAGCGTGAAATAAGAGGCACACCCAATACCCTTGCGTAATAGACCTTTCTTGAGCGTGAAATGTAAGTCACGGTTGTGAAACACATGTCACGAGCGTGACATACAAGTCACGGTCGTGACAACTGCAGTTTTCACTACACTGACTCCTTTTCGTAAAATGATCATATCTCCTTCGTTACTTGCTTGTTTTGGGCTTGTGATTTACCGTTGGAACCGTAAGAGGATACGCTATCACCTCCACTTGGAATTTCTTCATTTTCATGTCTAGAACTCTAGTTATGACCTTTTGAAGTGAACCCTTGTTTTAGTTAGTTTCCAAACTTGTTGTTTTGAGATAAGATATATGTTTCCTATTTATTATGCTTCTTAAACTTGGTCTAATGCTTATGTATCATGTATTGATTCATGTTTATCATAGTTACATTTATATAATTTCCTATTCTCTTGTTTTGTGATGGTTTTTCATATATCCCACTTTTAGTCGGTTTTACAAATGTTACGGTTTGAGCACTAATTTTCTATGTGCTTCGTACTCTCATTCCCTTGGCTACCTCCACGTTCGTAAGGCTGAAATGTCGGAACATGGAGTGTATCCTTACTGCTTAATTGCATGTGTTAGTGGGCATATGACGACGTTGTTAGGAGGCGAACGCTTTGCGTTGATCGACCCGGCCGTCAAATGTTGTATACTTGCGAGGTGGTGTCATTTGCATGTAGCGTACCGCTTCTTATAAGGCTTGTGCTCTTTTCCGCCTCTTTCGTGAAGGTTGACCGAATTTGGGGTACTCGGCGTCTATGATTGACCGAGTCTTGGATGCGAAATGTTTAACGCATGTCGAATCGAAAAATGTGATTCCGAGAGTCTGGCCAGGTTTAGACTAGGACCGTATTATGATCGCCGTCCTACAGGGAGGAAATTAGTCTACATATACGAAATGTAGCATTGTGTATGCGTTCAGGGAAATGTCTTATCCCGTGGATGCCTTTTAATCATACTTGCATGTACACGGTACTAGTGCGTGTCATTTACCGTGAGAGATGTCGTCAACGTATTGTACGTTTGAATGGATGATTATATGATTGATTACTTGTGTAACAACCCGAAATATACCCGATTTTTCTAGTAAAAATATTTACTAACACTTTTCAGTAGAACTTAAGTTTTTAAAATAGGAATTTTTGTTCCGAGTCTTATTTTGAAATTCCGCGTTCGTATTTGGAATTTTTGAGGGATTCCATGAAAAGACCGTTTTTAGTCATCTTGGACTTTTCTTGACTTTTAAGTCGTCTTTGACTTTTCCTTGACTTTTTAAAGTCGTCATTGACTTTTTCTTGACTTTTAAGTCGTCCTAAACTTTTCTTGACTTTTAAGTCATCTTCGACTTTTCTCGACTTTTCAGTCAACTTTGACTTCCGTTGACTTTTCCCGACTAGTCTCATAAGTATGAAGACCGAAATTTTATTTAAAAAATAATATTTTTGATTATTTTTATTGATGTATTAGATTATCATAATTAATATAATTATTTTGAATTTATTCGGAATTTAAAGAATAACGTTTACGGTTTTTTAAACAACGTCAGGGAACTATCCGACGCATCGTAAGGCGCGCAACAAATCGAAAACTCGACTTTGGCATGAGTCACGCGCCCATGTCATCGTTTTCCACTCACATGAGATAGTTTATTCTTTTGATTAAACTAATAATAATCTCA
>JAIUZE010000632.1:0-20470 GCA_022085475.1 Heliosperma pusillum
TAGTAGCAATTTTTAGAGTCTTTCGTCTTACTTTTTACGGGTCATTAGCTATGTTTTATGTTAGTTTTAGTTTTTGTAATAATGTTAATATTTAGTATTTTTAAAGTCAATAAAAGTCAAATCCCGAAAGTCAATAAAAGTCAAACCCAAAAACCCGAGACCCAAAAACCCGGAACTTGAAGTGGGCTAGCAAGGAATCATCAAGGTTTGAAGACCAAGCCCAATGGGTCAATGGAAGTCAAGGCGGGGTCAATATCCATGGGGTCAACGAAAGTCAAGAAGGAAAAACAAGGCAAAAATCTGGCAGCGTTCGACGCAGCCTGCGTCAGCACGACGCAGCCTGCGTCGTAGGACGCAGCCTGCGTCATCTCTCAGCACGGGTTTTTCTCATTTTCTCGTCTTGTCTTTTGGAAGCCCATCTTTCAAGGCCCCTAGGTTTGCGGACCAAGGGTATAAAAGAAGATTTCTGAAGAGAGACAAGGGGAGGAAGCATTCACCATACAACATCATATTTTCCTTAGCATTTCTCTCTTTTTGTTCTTCAAGTTTGGCTTTTGTAATGGGTTTTTCCTTAGAAATTGGTTGTATTATGAAGACTATGGGTAGCTAATCTCCTTTTGCTTAGTGTAATTTGAACAAGTTCTTCCCTTTTAGCATTGTAAGACTTTTTAATCCTTCCTTCTCTATTTAATTCCATCTTCCTTTGTTGATTTTCTTTGTTGAATGAATTGTTGTTAGGACTAACCATCTTAGTAATTGTTTGTTTGATTAAATTGCTTTGTCTTGATAAATTTGGTTGATTTGTCCTGATATTTGTTGAAGCAAATTGAAAGATTGTAACTTTGGTTTAAAAGTTAGAATCTTTTGAGTGGATTTTGGATTATCATGTATTTAGAACATGGTTTAATGTTTTAGTTCATGATTCTAGCATGCTTCTTTGGTTTGGTGCTTAAAGCTTGCATCTTTATTTATGCTTATGATTTAATAAGCATGGGTTTAGTTGTATTGGGTCATTTATGGATGGTTTAATTCATGGTGGCTAATTCTTAGAAGTTTTTGCTATAGATAATTAGAGAAGGGAGGAAAGGAGGGATCTTTACTTTGTTAAATTATGGGGGAACTTGGGATAATTGCACTAAGTTGTTTTTCCTTATTTGAAATCTTTGATTATTTAGTTGTTATTGGTGATTCTAGGATTCACAATCATTTCTCATGAAAAACTTTCTCCCTATTTGTTATCTACATGTTTACCATTGTGAATATCATAGTTTGTAAGTAATTCTAGTCTTTGTTTCAATTAGTGTTTAATTTGTGGTTAGATTTATTAATTTGTTTAATCGGTTTTTAGCAAGAGTCTAGATTAGATTATTAGCATTCACCTCCTTCTCTTGGGTTCGATCCTTGTCTTACCCTTACTACCCTTTACTTAGGTTAGTTTGAGCCTAGATTTGGTTTTATAAATTGTTATTTGGCATAGCTAGTTTCCGGAATTAACGACCCCGAAAATAAGCCCGTCAAATTTGGCGCCGTTGCCGGGGAAGGCAATTTAGCTAATTTATCAAATTGAAACTCTTGTTAGCGTCATAATTTGTTTAGATTGTTTTTCAAATATTTCTTTTTGTATTGTTTGTAGGTTACTTGGTGTTGAAGTTACTAATTGTGTTGTTGAAGTGTTTTAGAGTTTATGCCTAGGTCACAAGAGGGACTTGGTGACCAAGACATTGACCCGGCTTCTAGGAGCATTTCCAATTGGTTGTTTTCGAACCCCCTCTATAGAAGACCCTTTTGGAGGGAGCCTAGTGAAGAGGAGTTTGAGAACAATATTTTTCAAGAACCACAAGAACAAGTGTTTGTGTCACCACCTAGATCACCACCTAGGAGACCGCCACCCTTGAACATCATCTACCCACCCGAAATGGAAGATAATAGAACTATTGGTGAGATCTGGGCAAGAAACTATGAAGAGCAACCGTTGTGTATCGCATACCCTCCCATGGGGGATGTAAATTTCGAGCTAAAGGGGTTCTTTGTTCATAATTTGCCAAGATTTCATGGAATGGTGGGGGATGATCCCAATAGGCACTTGGCCGAATTTCACATGATATGCCAAGGGGCCATCCCTCAAGGAGTGACCGAAGACCAATTTAAACTTAGGGCATTTCCATTCTCTCTACAAGATGCCGCTAAGGAATGGTTGTTTTGTCTTCCGGCCCATTCCGTCAATACTTGGGTGGGTTTGAAGAAGAAATTTCTTGAGAAATACTACCCGGATTCGAGGCATAACCACTCAAAGAAGCTCATCACGACCATTGAGCAAGACATGGGGGAAACTCTCTATGACTATTGGGAGCGATTCAAAAGCCTCGTGGCAAGGTGCCCTTATCATGGGATGTCGGGTGACGATTTATTGACGGCCTTCAATGAAGGATTATGCCAAAACGACCAACGGATGATTATAGCCTCCACCGGAGGTGGCATTGATACACTTAATGTGGCCGAGGCCAACAACATTATTGAGAAGTTGGCTATGAACACAAGAAGCTACGGGAGGAAGAATGAAAGGGGAGGAAGCTCTAGAAATGTTTCTTCCATGGAAGATTCTCATGCCTCTCAAAATCACAAACTCATGCAAGAGATGGGTGAACTCAAGAGCTTGGTATCCAACTTGGTTGTCAACAAAGGTAATAAATTTTCTCAACACCCCGAACCGCTTGAATGTTCTTATTGTGGAGGTGACCATGCTACAAATACTTGTTACATCATGATTGAGCAAGGAGCCACCATGGAGAGTGTCAATGCTATGGGGTATGGGAACTACAATGCTAGAAACCCAAGTGGTGGAGGAATGTATAACCAAGTGGGAAATCGTGATCTTTTGGGGTGGGGAGGAGACAAATCAAAGAGTTTTGAAAATGGCCAATTCAACCACTTGAGAGCCCAAAATCCAACCCAAAACCGAAACACAAATTTCAACCAAAATCCCCAAAGAAATTTCAACAACAACCCAAGACCCAACAATTCAAATTTTCCAAATAATTTTCAACCCCAAAGACAACCCAACCAAAATCCAAATCAAGGGAATTCTTCTTCTCAAGGGAACTTTAGTGACATCTTGCAAACACTTCTTGCCAATCAAGAGAAGGATAGGGAGGAGGCAAGGAGGGATAGAGAGGAAGCAAGGAAGGATAGGGAGGCTAACAACCTTAGGGTGAACCACTTGGAAACCCAACTATCCCAAATGGCCTCAAATTTGTCAAAATCCCAAGCCTCAAGCTCCACAAGATTCCCATCTCAAACCATTCCCCCACCAAGGGAAAATGCTAGTGCCATGACATTGAGGGGTGGCAAGGAGTTGGAAGTGAATCCCCTTGGCAAGGGAAAGGAAAAGATGAAGAATATTGAAATGGAAACCATTGAGATTGAAGACCAAGGAGAATTGGTGGTTGGTCAAGAAGAGGTATTGAGAAATGAGAAAGGGGGATCCAAAAGCATGGACCCAAAGGGAGACAATTCAAGGAAGAGCAAAGACACTATTGAAGATGATGAAGTGGAGGAGTACATACCGGAAGTCCCATTCTCTAGTGCTTTGATAAGCACAAGGAAATATGCCAAGGAGAATGACTTATATGAGACTTTCCGGAAATGTGAGGTTAACATTCCTCTTCTTAACTTGTTGAATAGTGTCCCTAGGCATGCAAAGTTTTTGAAAGAACTTTGTACACCTAGGAGAAATCCTAAGAAAGGAACCCATAAGGTTAGGGTGAGTGAACATGTTTCGGCAATTTTCAAGCAAAATTTGCCAAAGAAATGTGGAGACCCGGGCATGTTCACTATTCCTTGCACTATTGGGGGGAAAAGTTTTAAACGTGCCATGCTAGACCTTGGGGCTTCTATAAACGTCATGCCTTTTTCTATTTATGAGACCCTAGGTTTAGGACCTTTGTCAAAGACCGGGGTAGTCATTCAACTTGCCGATAGGTCTAGTGTTTACCCCAAGGGCATGGTAGAGGATGTACTAGTGGAAGTCGATAATCTTGTCTTTCCGGCGGATTTCTACGTCTTAGATATGGAATCTAGCTCTAGTGCAACCCCTCTCCTTCTTGGTAGGCCGTTTATGAAAACTTCAAATACCAAGATCGATGTTTCAAACGGGTGCTTGACTATGGAGTTTGAAGGGAAAAGATTAACTTACAATATATATGACTCCATGAGGCACCCGAGTGACCATCAATCTTGCTTCTTCTTGGATATTTTTGAGCCATTAGTGAATCAAATGTATAAACTTTGTGATAGAGACCCACTCGAGGTAGCTTTAACTAATCCCATGGAAGAGGAAGGTTTGCGCTTGTTGTTGGCTTTTGATGTGCAGGAATGTCTTGAAGACTTGGAGAGGGAAGAGCCCATAGAAACATATGAGGAGCTCAACGTCATAGAGATGCTGAAAACAGGGCAAGGCAGTGCTCGACGCAGCCTGCGTCACACGACGCAGCCTGCGTCACACGACGCAGCCTGCGTCACACGACGCAGCCTGCGTCGTACGACGCAGCCTGCGTCACTGGACGCAGCCTGCGTCCTGCACTGGCTAACTTGTCCGAGTTGTTTGCTTTGAGTATTCCACTCCACAAGCCCCTCCCTTCCATTATCCAACCTCCTAAGGTCGAGTTGAAAACCCTCCCAAGCCATTTAAAGTACATCTTTCTAGGGGACAAGAACACCCTACCACTTATCATTTCAAGCACACTTACCGAGGACCAAGAAGGCAAATTGGTATCACTACTTGAAAAGCATAAGGAAACATTTGGGTGGAGCATAGCGGACCTGAAAGGGATAAGCCCGGTGACTTGCATGCACAAGATACGACTTGAAGTGGATGCCAAACCGGTCCGACAACCCCAAAGGAGGCTCAATCCACCCATGGCGGAGGTAGTGCAAGAAGAGGTAATTAAGCTATTGCAAATGGGTATCATTTTCCCTATTTCCGACTCTCGTTGGGTTAGCCCAACTCAAGTCGTACCCAAAAAGGGAGGAGTGACGGTAGTCAAGAATGCACAAGGAGACTTGGTCTCCACCCGACCCCAAACCGGTTGGAGAGTGTGTATTGACTACCGCCGCTTGAATGCGGTAACATTGAAAGACCATTTCCCGCTACCATTTATTGATCAAATGTTAGAAAGATTAGCGGGGAAAGCTTTCTATTGTTTCCTTGACGGTTACTCGGGGTATTTTCAAATCCCAATCGCACCCGAGGACCAAGTCAAGACCACATTCACATGCCCATTTGGTACATTTGCTTATCGTCGTATGCCCTTTGGTTTGTGCAATGCTCCGGGAACTTTTCAACGGTGCATGTTGAGTATTTTCTCCGACTATGTAGAACGAATCATAGAAGTATTCATGGACGATTTCACCGTCCATGGGGACTCCTATGATGCATGTCTAAAACACCTTGCTCTTGTCTTAGAGCGATGCCAAGAGTCCCATCTCATTTTAAACTCCGAAAAATGTCATTTCATGGTGACTAGTGGCATCGTTTTGGGACATGTAGTGTCGGAAAGGGGGGTTGAGGTGGATAAGGCTAAGGTTGACATTATCAAAACCCTACCTTATCCCTCTAACACCCGAGACATTAGGTCTTTTCTAGGACATGCCGGCTTCTACCGGAGATTTATTAAGGATTTTTCCAAGATTGCTAACCCTTTATGCAAGCTTTTGCACAAAGAAGCGGAATTTGTTTTTGATGACAAATGTAGGAAAGCTTTCAATGACTTGAAGGAGAGATTGGTCACCGCACCAATTATTCAAGCACCACGATGGGATCTTCCATTTGAGATCATGACCGATGCAAGTGACTATGCATTGGGAGTGGTTTTGGGTCAAAAGAGTGACAAGGGACCCCATGTGATCCAATATGCTTCTACCCTTTTGAATGATGCTCAAAAGAACTATTCCACGACGGAGAAGGAATTCCTTGGTGTGATTTATGCTCTAGAAAAATTCCGATCTTATCTCTTGGGCACAAAGGTGATCATCTACACCGATCATGCCGCCATTAGATACCTTGTGGCAAAGAAGGATGCAAAGCCAAGGTTGTTGAGATGGATCCTTCTTCTAAGTGAATTTGATGTGGAAATAAAAGACAAGAAAGGGGTGAAGAATGTGGTGGCGGATCATTTGAGCCGGCTAAACCATGAAGGAAGACCATCATGCCCTCTTGAGGAGGTTGAAGGAGGTCTCCCTCATGAGTCACTTTATGCTATACAAGTGGAGGAGCCATGGTATGCTACCATGGTCAACTATTTGGTGACAAAGCGGCTCCCAAGCCATTTCTCTTCTCATCAAAAGAGCAAAGTCAAATCCGATGCCAAGTACTATACATGGGATGATCCTTACTTGTGGAAGTTTTGCCAAGATCAACTTGTGAGAAGATGTGTGCCCGAGAGTGAAATCCCTTCCATCTTACATCATTGTCATGACTATGCTTGTGGAGGACATTTTGGGCCACAAAGAACCGCTAGAAAAGTGCTTGAATGCGGTTTCTTTTGGCCAAGCCTTTTTAAAGATGCCCACAAATTTGTGAAGACTTGTGACCGATGTCAAAGGGTGGGGAATTTGACAAAGAGAAATGAGATGCAACAACAACCTCTTTTATATTGTGAGATCTTTGATGTGTGGGGAATTGATTTTATGGGCCCTTTTCCAAATTCCGGTGGTTACTTGTACATCCTCTTTGCGGTGGACTATGTATCAAAATGGGTTGAAGCAATTCCTACCCGCACCGATGATACCAAGGTAGTAGCCATTTTCATTCAAGAAAACATATTCTCTCGGTTTGGCTTTCCAAGGGCTATCATTAGTGATAGGGGGACCCATTTTTGCAACAAGGTGATTGGAGGCCTTCTCAAGAGGTATGGGGTGAATCATAAAATTTCCACGGCCTACCACCCACAAACAAACGGGCAAGCCGAACTCTCAAACCGTGAAATTAAAGGAATACTTGAAAAGACGGTGAATCCGGATAGAAAGGATTGGAGTAAGAGGCTAGTTGATGCATTGTGGGCATATAGGACCGCTTTCAAAACCCCCATTGGCATGTCCCCATTCCGTCTCATCTATGGCAAGGCTTGCCACCTCCCCGTGGAGGTTGAGCACAAAGCCTATTGGGCTATCAAATCTTTCAATCAAAACCAAGATGAGAGCGGTATGCACCGGAAGCTTCAATTACAAGAACTTGAAGAAATTCGCCAAGATGCTTATGAAAACTCTTCCATCTACAAAGAGAAAACAAGAAGATGGCATGATGGGATGATAAACCGTAGAGTTTTCAAGGAAGGTGATAAAGTTCTTGTGTTCCAAAACCGGTTTAAGCTCTTTCCGGGCAAGTTGAGGTCAAGATGGTTTGGACCTTACACCGTCAAGAAAGTGTTTACCCATGGGGCAATTGAAGTGGAGGGGCCCGGGGATGGAAAGCTCCTCAAAGTGAATGGCCACCGTCTCAAGCACTACTTCCAAGGATGTACCCGGGAGGGGGAAGAAGAGGTCTTGCTTGAAGACCCCATTTATCAAAGTTGAAAAGCTTGAAATAGCTAAGTCGAGCCATCGACTCTAAATAAACGGCAAAACATGTACATACTCTATCCTTGTGAATATTTCTTTGAAGTTTCTTTGTTAAATCTTAGCATTTAAGTTGTTTTAAGTTAGTTAGACATTGCATCAAACAAATGTTTTTTTGAAGTTACTAACGGTTTTGTGAAGTTTTGCGAGTTTTTGGCCGCCTCGGGATGCGTGCCACGGATAAAAAGTCCGGGAATCGATGGAATTTAGATATTGGAGGTTATTATGGACCATTGAAGTGAATTTGCAAGTATGGAGGTGTTTGGAGCACTTAGCAAAAATTTTGCTATGTGCAAAAGGCAAGGTGATCCGGTAGTGAAGGACGCAGCCTGCGTCGTAGGACGCAGCCTGCGTCGTGACGACGCAGCCTGCGTCGTAGGACGCAGCCTGCGTCGTGACGACGCAGCCTGCGTCGAGTGCTGATTTCGTTTATTTTCCAAATTCTTGCCCGTGTTCTTCATAAAACACAAACCCCATCATCCTTCTTTGTTTTTCACGACAAACACACCCAAACACCCCCCAATCCCTCAAAAATCCATCTTTCTCACTCAAATCTTCCAAAACCTTCATCAAAATCAATCCCAATCTTCATCCTAATCATTTTTCTACACTCAATAACCCCAAAATCAATCTCACTCACCCTAAAACTCAGAAAATCCGTCTTAAAAAAACCTAGATTTTTTTTCCCTCAAATTCGTTTTTTCGGGTCTTTAGTTGGGTGTTTAAGGCTACTTGTCGAATTCCTACCTATTCTAATCATCAAGGAGCTTGAATCTTGTGGAAAAGCAAAGGTATAACTTCATACTCGACTTTTTCATTATCCTTCAAGTTTTTGCTCGAATTAGGCTAGTTTTAGTCTTAGGTTGAGTTCCCCTTTCCCCTTGCTTGATTGTGTAGTTAAGATTGGATAAAGTTTTCTGAGTAAGGTAAAGAAATTCAACAAACACTAGCTTTTTGAGGTGTAGAAAGTGTTGCTCACCAAGTGTTTGTTGAATTGCTTGAGTGAAAAATCTTTCGAGTGATTGCTTGTTATTGTTGTAGTGTGTTGTTTGTTACATTTTGCAGATATGGCACCAAAGATCTCTAAGTTGTTTGGCAAGGGAAAAAATAAGAGGGCCGCGGTGAGTTAGCCCGACACCGAGGTTGAAACGGTGTTCATGGGTTATGAGAGGATGCAAGCTCAACATAAGAAAATTTGGGATCAAATATCCATTCACCCTCTTGTAGCAACCAAATTCTTTTGCCCAACCACCCTCCATGCCTTAGGCATGTTCGACTTGACAAGGGACATGCTAGCTAAAGTAGGGCTAGAGGCTTATCTCGAGCAAAACTCCTGGGATTACACCTATAGGAGTTTTGCATACGAGTTTCTAGCAACCTTGTCGGAGTTGGATGTGCCCGAAGGTGCGGAGAAAGCCTACCGATTCCGATTGAACCAAACTTGGCATGAAGCCCCAACTTCCGAAATCCGTCAAATCCTAAAAATCACCCAGCAACCGGTAGACATTAGATGCCCAAGGGGCAAAATGCACTAGATGTGGGATAACATTGCCGATGACCACGTCCCGTCTAAGGATGCCAAACTGTCAGCCATCACCCACCCCGTACTCCGCCTAATTACTAGGTTCCTTACCACCATTTTCAACTCCGCGGGAGAACCCACCAAAGTGCCGGAGAAGATCCGGCTATGTTTGTGGACTATGCTTCCGGAGGGGGTAGGGATCCCGGATTGGGCCGATTTGTTTTTGAGAGCTTGCATCAAGCATAGGCAAAAATCGGCAAGGGCGAGCATCCATTGTGGGGGAGTGATTTCTTTCTTGGTAAGGCATTATGAGGGGCGCATTCCTAATGGTCAAGCGGTAAACATATGTAGGGGTTTGACGAGGTACAACCGTCTTGGGCTAGAAGAAGTTCACATGTTTAAGACTAGCAAGGAGCAACCCTTGAAAGGGTTTTGGTTGGGAAGTGACGGGCTAAGCTACATGAAGTTGCCTAGACCTCAAAACAATCCTTTACCTAGAGGACCCGCGGCGTGGGATTTTGTTTGTCCTAGGGAGGAAAGTTTGGGGGTAAGTAGTGCGGAGGAGGAAGAGGAGGTAGAAGAAGTGCCTTTGAGGCAAAGGAGGGTAAGGAGAGAAGGTGGTGGGGGAAGTGAGCATTTGAGAGAGGAGATTGAGATCCTTGCAATTGAGCAAGGCCCTTCCCAAACCACCAATTTTGAACAACAACAACAACAACAACAACAACAACAACAACAACAACAACAACAACAACAACAACCACCACCATTCCATTTCCAATCACCATTCCAAAGCCACCATGATACCGACACCCCCATGTTTGATGCGGAGGGTCGTTCTAGCACACCCGTGGAGCCATGGCAACAACAAATGGCTAACTATTTTGCTAGCACCAACGACGTCTTGGCACACATTAGTGGGAGGGTAGATGCCTCAAACACTTGGCAACAACTTCAAGGAGGTAGGCTTGAGAGTTTGGATGATTGGCACAATGTTGTGGAGGAGAGGGAGAGATTGAGGGCGGAGGCCGAGAGGGCTCAAAGTGAGGAATGGAGGAGGATGCTAGACGGGCAAGAGGAAGCCCGCCTTTGGAGAGAACAACAAGACCAAAGGTGGAAAGAGCAAAATGATATGTGGGCCACCCAAAATGCTTGGAGAGAGCAAGCTACGAACCACTTTAGCGCTCAAAATGAGCGCCACCACACCTATCTTCAAGACTCCTATGAAGATGCGGTGGCGCAAGAGGACGTTTATGGATTGGCTAGCTCTCTCTTTGGGATGTCCATGCAACAAAACCCGGGCTACCCTTTTCCTTACACCCAAGCAACCCTTGATGAAGGCATGGAGCAAAGAAGACGGATTAGAGAAGCAAGGGATAGGAGGAGAAACCGAGGAGGTGCCTCGGGGTCTTCTCCTTTCGATAATTGATGAGGTAACATTTTTCTTCTCCTCCACAATAAGGACATTGTGTATTCTAAGTGTGGGGGAGAAGATTGTACATAGTTAGTTTGTTTTTGATGCATTGTAAATTTTTTTTTTATGTCTGTTTTTGAAGAAAAAGAAAAAAAAAAGAAAAAGAAAAGAAAAAAAAAAAAAAAAATTGAAAATCCCGGCTAGGTGAAAACCCACAAGGGTGGGCACCTAGGCAAGATTGGGAAGGTGGCCGAGGACGGAATGAAAACCCGAAAGGGCATTCCGGGCAAAATGAAGAATCGAGTTGCGAGCCACCAATGAGAGGAAAGGAAAAGCTAAGGTGAAAACCCGAAAGGGCACCTTAGGCAAAATGAGAGATTTTCAAGAAAAAAAAAATGAAAAAAATGAAAAAAATTTGAGCATGATTCTTCCTATGATGAGGATTTTGGAGAAATAAGAAGGGAGTGATAAGGAGGAAATTGGAAGGAGGCTAGTTTAGGACCCTTTTATTTTATTTTTTTGAGTCACAAAACTTTGTTCCAAATTGGTGGATTTATGTTGGTGGTCGCTTGGTTGTGCAAATTGTGAAGTTTGGGGCCAACCAAGTAACCATGATTTGCATTAGTGGAGTACTAAGGGGGTGATATAAGGAGTGGATTTGTGTGAAGATTGTTGAGAAAGACCATCTCGCTATGCCTTGGGATAAGGCAAAGATGGTCATACTACTTTATCGGGAGCTATAAGTAGGGAGGAGTTGATTTGAGTCGGAGTAGGTGGCATGTCGTGTCTTTAGTCTTGAGGGATGATATAAGGAGGGGGAGTGAGAGAAGAGTGTCACAAGAATTGAGTCTTTTTATTTTGTTTTTGTCATGGGTGGATTGTTTAAGAGGGAGTATAAGAAGGGTGTAGTGAGGGAAGAGAGGTCAATACCTCCACACACACTTTGTTGGGCTCGTGTTATTTATGCTAATCTCGAGTTTACTCGGGACGAGTAAAAGTCCAAGTGTGGGGGTGTTTGACAACGTCAAATATTGTCGTGTCTAGTAGCAATTTTTAGAGTCTTTCGTCTTACTTTTTACGGGTCATTAGCTATGTTTTATGTTAGTTTTAGTTTTTGTAATAATGTTAATATTTAGTATTTTTAAAGTCAATAAAAGTCAAATCCCGAAAGTCAATAAAAGTCAAACCTGAAAACCCGAGACCCAAAAACCCGGAACTTGAAGTGGGCTAGCAAGGAATCATCAAGGTTTGAAGACCAAGCCCAATGGGTCAATGGAAGTCAAGGCGGGGTCAATATCCATAGGGTCAACGAAAGTCAAGAAGGAAAAACAAGGCAAAAATCTGGCAGCGTTCAACGCAGCCTGCGTCGTAGGACGCCGCCTGCGTCATCTCTCAGCACGGGTTTTTCTCATTTTCTCGTCTTGTCTTTTGGAAGCCCATCTTTCAAGGCCCCTAGGTTTGCGGACCAAGGGTATAAAAGAAGATTTCTGAAGAGAGGCAAGAGCATGAAGGATTCAACATACAACATCATATTTTCCTTAGCATTTCTCTCTTTTTGTTCTTCAAGTTTGGCTTTTGTAATGGGTTTTTACTTAGAAATTGGTTGTATTAAGAAGACTATGGGTAGCTAATCTTCTTTTGCTTAGTGTAATTTGAACAAGTTCTTCCCTTTTTAGCATTGTAAGACTTTTTAATCCTTCCTTCTCTATTTAATTCCATCTTCCTTTGTTGATTTTCTTTGTTGAATGAATTGTTGTTAGGACTAACCATCTTAGTAATTGTTTGTTTGATTAAATTGCTTTGTCTTGATGAATTTGGTTGATTTGTCTTGATATTTGTTGAAGCAACTTGAAAGATTGTAACTTTGGTTTAAAAGTTAGAATCTTTTGAATGGATTTTGGATTATCATGTATTTAGAACATGGTTTAATGTTTTAGTTCATGATTCTAGCATGCTTCTTTGGTTTGGTGCTTAAAGCTTGCATCTTTATTTATGCTTATGATTTAATAAGTATGGGTTTAGTTGTATTGGGTCATTTATGGATGGTTTAATTCATGGTGGCTAATTCTTAGAAGTTTTTGCAATAGATAATTAGAGAAGGGAGGAAAGGAGGGATCTTTACTTTGTTAAATTATGGGGGAACTTGGGATAATTGCACTAAGTTGTTTTTTCCTTATTTGAATCTTTGATTATTTAGTTGTTATTGGTGATTCTAGGATTGACAATCATTTCTCATGAAAAACTTTCTCCCTATTTGTTATCTACATGTTTACCATTGTGAATATCATAGTTTGTAAGTAATTCTAGTCTTTGTTTCAATTAGTGTTTAACTTGTGGTTAGATTAATTAATTTGTTTAATCAGTTTTTAGCAAGAGTCTAGATTAGATTATTAGCATTCATCGCCTTCTCTTGGGTTCGATCCTTGTCTTACCCTTACTACCCTTTACTTAGGTTAGTTTGAGCCTAGATTTGGTTTTATAAATTGTTATTTGGCATAGCTAGTTTCTGGAATTAACGACCCCGAAAATAAGCCCGTCACCATGTATGCACAATTCAATGAATATTGAATCATTATCTTTTGAAAGCTCTAAGTTTGGGAAATGTAACATGATAGCATAGTAAACAAGCAAGCAAAGCATGAAAAGCATTCAATTGTGTTCAGAAATTTTTAAATTTTCTCAAAAATTTTCTCTTTCTTTTATTCAAAATTTGAAAAATGATCAACTAAAATGCAAAATGGGAAAATGCAAAATGCAATCCCTCCCCCAAGCTAAACATCATATTGTCCTCAATGTGAGCACAAAGACAAAATATGCAATGAGATGCTTAATGGGGAAAAGGAAAAATGAAAGAAGAGTGAAGCTTACTAGTCCACGCGGACTCTCGTTAGCTAGTCTTTTGGACTTGACAAGGAAGGTCTTTATAGATTCTTCAAAAACTCTTTCATCTGCAAAATAAATCCTAACAATGAAAAAGGGAATACAAAAAGAAAAATGCAAAAAGGAAAAGGAACACGGGTTGTGTAACACCCGAAAATGTACCCTATTTTTCTAGTAGAAATATTTTACGAAAGCTTTTCAGTAAATTTAAGTTTTAAATTAGAATTTTAAGTTCCGAGTCGAATTTAGAATTTCCGAGTTCGTATTTGGAATTTCTGCGAGATTCCATGAAAATTCCGTCTTAAGGCGAGTTTGACTTTTCTTGACTTTTGAGTCGGGTTTGACTTTCTTGACTTTGAAACCGTCTTTGACTTTTTCCTACACAACTCACACAACTTCTTTCCTTAACCTAATTTTTCATTCAACACCAAATCAAACACAAAACCCTTCCTTCTTCCTTAAGAAACTTTCCCTCTTTGAATATCGATCTTAGAATTGACGTATCTTCTTCGTTAATTGATAGAATTTACGTAAAATTATCTTATTCTTCCTCCCGTACCTTCCTCTATTTGTATTGATGTTAAAATCATCGTCTTTCTCGCTTTTCAAATTTCCCGTCTTTCTCAAGATGAACTTTATTCATCTTTTTACGATCTATTTGTAGGTGGCGACCTCCAAGATCCCGATAAAGACTATTTCCTTATAGAGGAGGAGCTTGACGACTAGTAGAGACGCTTAAAGGTAACGGTGAAGGGTTACTCGGTATCACTTACGTGTTTTACATGTTATATGCTAGAAAATCGTATTAGAATACGATTAGGAAGATTAGAAACCATGCGATGATTAGTAAATGATGTTATATGATGAATGTTGATGAATTATATTGATTGTTGATGATTATTTGAAGTATATATGAGAATTGAAATGATTTGGAAATGAATTGGTTAAGTGTAAGATGCTCTCGGGTGAACTGGGGTTCCCTGCCGGTCGACCGGCCGCCGGTCTGCCAACCGGCTGGGAACACTCCAGTAACACCTTTGAAATTTTGGATTTTGTATGAAGGGGAGCTCTGTGCCGGTCGACCGGCCGCCGGTCGACTGACCGGCGCAGACCTCTTTTCTCTGTTTTTGGGATTTTTGCCTGTGTTCTGAGCCGGCCCACCGGCCACCGGTCATTTGCCCGGCCTGGAACACGGCTGTGTTGTTTTTCTTTAACTTATAAAACTCGTAATTTATAATAGTTCGCATGATCCGTTTACCGTATAATTTTACGTAATGTCTTATAATATTCATGTTTTGGATATATGATATCTCCTTCGCATGTATCACATGTTTTGTGACGGTTTTCGATATGTTCCCACTTTGAGTCGGTTTTTACAAATGTTACGGTTTGAGCACTATTTTGTCTTGGGCTTTGTATTCTCATTCCCTTGGCTACCTTCCCGTTCGTAAGGCTGGAATGTCGGAACGGAGAGGTATCATACTGCTTAAATGCATGTGTTAGTGGGCATACGACGACGTTGTTGGGAGTTGAACGCTATGCGTTGATCGACCCGGCCGTCAAATGTTGTGTACTTGCGAGGTGGTGTTATTTACATGTAGCGTACCGCTTGTTATGAGGCTTGAGCTCTTTTCCGCCTCTTTCGTGAATTGATCTACCGAATTTGGGGTACTCGGCATATATATTGTAAGACCGAGTCTTGGATGCGAAACGTTATCGCATGTCGAATCGGAAAACGTGATTCCGAGATCCTGGCCGGGTTTAGACTAAGACCGTATTATTATCGTCGTGCTACCATGAGGAAATTAGTCTACATATACGAAATGTAGCATCGTGTATGAGTTCAGGGAAATGCTTTATCCCGTGGATGCCTTTTAATCATACTTGCCATGTACACGATGCTAGTGCGTTTCATTTACCGTGAGAGATGTCGTCTTGTGTCGTCGTCTTTGAATGCGTGATTTCATGATATTGTTCATGGTCATTGCATGATTGGACACCGTCAATGTCTTGGTTCGTGAATGTATGATAATATGTTGGATTTATTGTGATCATCGCATGACTTGACTTGGTTTGTCTGTCGAGTCTCAATCTTATCAATCTTATACCGCTAACGGTGAGATGCAAGCCCTAGTGAGCGTATTCGGTTGCCTAAGAGTGTCTTCCCCGAGTCTTTGAATAACATGATGGGTTCGGAATTGTATTCCATATGCTCTTATCATTATTTATCGAATTGCCTATCTATTCTTATCGTATCTCACATGTATATCTATATATGCATGATTTTACTTTTGTATTTCCTTATATGTACGTTTTATGTGATATGGCTGGGAGAACCCGGAGTTACTCCCCACTGACTGTGGCGTTCATGTTTTTCATGAATGAACAGGTTGCTTGCATTGGATGACTTTTTGGATATGATATTTTGGGGTTCGGGTGTGAGCTAGCGGGCGTTGTCCCTGGATGAAACACCTCTAGACGTAGTTTAGCTAGTTGCTAAACACTTGTTCTTTGCTAACATTTTAAGAGACCCCGTCTCTTTGTTGTATTTCCTTACTTAGTTGTAATATTTTGACACTCCTCGTGTTATATAACTTGCATGTTTAAAGGTTTTTTTAAAATACCGTATTTCCGCATATCTTTTCACATGCTTGTATGTTTTATATTTCCGCATTCGCGAGGGTTGTCACAGTTGGTATCAGAGCTTTGATCGCTCCCGACGCACACACGTGAACCCTAACTTAAACTACTTGACCTTTAAATAATAAATGAGAGAGTTGGGTAGAAGTTAAGGACTTTACTTGGTAGTCTATTTGTTGATGCTAATTGATAAGAGTAACTTAATTTGTTTTGTTTCTTATGAAGATGGTTAGACCAAGAGTAGCTGAGAATGTTATGATGGAGGCTCTTGCTCAAGTGCTGAAGAATCAGCAAGATGCCGCTCTAGCTAATGCCAATCTAGTTCCCCCTAGAAGGAAGGACAACCATCAAGGTGGCTATGCATGGGTGGCGGGCCAAATTGCGAGGAGTAAGATCGTGCCTTATGGTGGAGAACCGGATCCTACGGAGCTATCCGACTGGTTCCGTGAGATGGAAAAGCAGTTTGATCTTTACCAAGTCCGGGAAGAGGACAAGGTGAGGATTGCAAAGCACTTTCTGGTGAGGGAAGCCGACAACTGGTGGGCTATCACAAGTGCCACCGCAACTCTTGAAGAGGACTTTAATTGGGCTTGCTTTAAAGCTCTTGTGGAGGGTAGGTTTTACCCTAAAGAGCTTAAACAGCAAAGGCTTAAAGAGTTCATTGATTTTAAGCAAGGCAATCTATCAGTTCAAGAGTTTACTACGGAGTTTAATAAGCTCGCTCACTTTGCGTCGAGGCTTATCCGTGATGATGAGGACCGTGCATTCTATTATCGTAACAAGTTAAATGCCGTTCTTCAGAGTAAAATGAGAAGGGGTACCGCGTCCTTTGGAGATCTTTACGATGATGCCTTGTGGGCTGAAAATTCAATGAAGGCTGTAAGGGATGAAGCTTTAATGAATAATCCCTCTCCTTCTTATGCTCCTAGGCCGAATGCTTATGGGGAGAGGTCGTTTATCCCGTCTTCCTCAAATTCCTATGCTAATAAAAGGAGGTTTAATCCTTCTTCCAATGCTAATTCAAGGAATCCTGCTCCTTTTATTCCTAGAGCTACTTCAAATGTGGCTCATAGGCCTTATGCCCCTCAAGCTCAAGCTCAAGGTCGTCAATGTAACCGTTGTAGACAACCATACCATCCCGGTGTGGCATGTAACAGCCGGCCCTACATTTGCTACTTCTGTCAGAAGGGTGGTCATCGTTACGAGGATTGCCCTGACCGAAAGTTTCCCCCTCCTCCTAAGCCTAAGGGTTCCATCTTTGTCATGAGCCGTGCCGAAGCCGACGCTCATCCCGAGATCATTACGGGTATGTTCTCAATCTTAGAGCAACCGTGTCGTATTTTATTTGATACTGGTGCTTCAATGTCTTTTGTGTCATCAACCTATGCTAATAAATTATCAATCAAGCCTACATCTAGTGAGGATACTTCCATATCCTTACCATCCGGAGATATTATCTCTTGTTCAACCCTTTATCCAAATGTGCCTATTTCTATTTCGGGTTCTATCTTTCCCGCAAATCTCCTTAAGTTTCCTCTAGGAGAGTTTGATATTATATTAGGTATAGATTGGTTAGCTATGTATCATGCTAGGTTCGAGTGTCGCGATCAAAAGATTTTCTTAAAGAGTCCTTTAGGTGTTAGAATAACCTATAAGGGATCTCATCCCCGTAAAGGTGTGTCTTTAATTTCCGCTATGAAGTTGGTAAGTATGGTTAGAAAAGGTCACCAATCCTTCTTGTGTGTTGTGACTTCTTCAAATACCTCTTTGCCAAGTATTGAAGATGTGCCTATTGTTCGAGAATTCATTGATGTTTTTCCCGAAGATTTGCCCGGGATTCCTCCCGAGCGTGATGTTGAATTCTCTATTGATCTTGTTCCGGGTTCTGGTCCAATTGCCAAAGCTCCTTATCGTATGGCTCCGTCTGAATTGAAAGAATTAAGGAAGCAGTTGGATGATATGATTGAAAAAGGTTTTATTCGACCAAGTGCCTCTCCTTGGGGTGCTCCTGTTCTTTTTGTGAAGAAGAAGGATGGTTCTATGAGGTTGTGTATCGATTATGGTGAATTTAATCGGATTACAATCAAGAATAGGTATCCTTTACCTAGAATTGAAGATTTGTTTGATCAATTAAAGGGTGCTTCTACTTTTTCGAAGATCGATTTGAGGTCCGGTTATCATCAAATTCCAGTTAGAGATGTTGATATTCCAAAGACCGCTTTTAGTACGAGGTATGGCCATTATGAGTTCAAAGTAATGCCATTTGGATTGACGAATGCTCCTGCTATCTTTATGGATCAAATGAACCGCACATTTAGTGAGTATCTTGACAAGTGTGTGGTGGTGTTCATTGATGATATTCTTATTTTCTCAAAGTCCGAAGATGAGCATGCTATTCATTTGAGGATTATTTTGGGTGTTCTACGTCGTCAGAAGTGGTATGCTAAGTTCTCTAAGTGTGAATTTTGGTTACCTAAAGTGTCCTTTCTTGGGCATGTGATTTCGAAAGAAGGTGTTATGGTGGATCCTTCAAAAATTGAGGCCGTTGTTGATTGGAAAAGTCCGACTGATATTAGAGAGATTAGAAGTTTCCTTGGTTTAGCTGGTTATTATCGAAGATTTGTCAAAGATTTCTCTAAGCTTGCTAGACCTATGACTCAGTTATTGAAAAAGGAAACCAAATTCCTATGGAATGAAGCTTGTGAAAATGCGTTTCAAGAGTTAAAGAAGAGGTTAACTACCGCTCCGGTGTTGACTTTGCCTGAAGATGGAGTAGACTTTGATGTCTATTGTGATGCTTCTAAAATGGGATTAGGTTGTGTTCTTATGCAAAATAGGAGGGTGGTGGCTTATGCTCAGCAATTGAGAGTTCATGAAGGTGAACTATCACTACTCATGATAGAATGGCCGCTGTTTGTTCAGCTTTGAAAGTGTGGAGAAGACATACTAATTGGAGTTCATTGTCGTATCTTCACCGATCACAAGAGTTTGCAGTACATATTTACTCAAAAAGAGTTGAATATGAGGCAAAGAAGATGGTTGGAATTGGTGAACGATTATGATTTTGAGTTATTGTATCATGAAGGGAAGGCTAATGTTGTTGCCGATGCTCTTAGTAGGAAAGCTTCTCATGCTTTGAATGCTTTGCATGTATTACCTGTTGATCTTTGTGCGGAGTTTCAAAGATTGAGTTTGGAATTCGTAGAGCGTGGATTTGTTCATGTTGGTGCTATGATTGCCGAGCCTGTGTTTCTCCGTGAAATCCGTGAAAGCCAAGTTGATGATCTTACCTACAAGTCTATCCAAGCCAAGATTCCTGAAGGTAAAGGTAAAGATTTCAAGTTTGATAATGAAGGTGTTCTTCGTTTCCATGGTCGTTTATTTGTTCCTAATGCTCTTAATTTGAGGAAGCGAGTTCTTTATGAACTCAATCTTTCCCCTTATTCTATCATCACCCCGTGGTGATAAGATGGTACAAGGTTGAAGCTACAATTTTGGTGGCCCAACTTACGGGTGCTGTTTGTTTTTCTTATGTTGTGAAGATGGTTTGACTTGGCAACAGTGAAGATTGAACACAAGAGACCCGGTGGATTGCTACAACCGTTGGATATTCCGCTATGGAAGTGGGAATCTATTTCTATGGATTTTGTTATGGCTTTGCCGAAGACCGTTGGAGGTAAAGATGTTGTTTGGGTTGTTGTTGATTGATTGACCAAGTGCGCTAGATTTATTCCGATCAAAGAAACTTGGAATTTGGATCGTTTAGCAAAAGCTTATGTGGATGAAATTGTTAGATACCATGGTGTTCCTATGGAGATTATATCCGACCGAGATCCGAGATTCTGTTCGAGATTTTGGAAGGCTTTGCAAGAGGCCATGGGTAGTAAGTTGTTGATGAGTACTGCTTTTCATGCCGCTACGGATGGTCAAACTGAGAGGACTATTCAGACGTTAGAAGACTTGCTTAGAGCTTGTGCTCTTGACTTTCAGTCTAGTTGGGAAAAGAGCTTACCGTTGGTGGAGTTTTCTTACAACAATAGCTATCATGCATCTATTAAGATGGCTCCTTATGAAGCTCTTTATGGAAGGAAATGTCGGAGTCCTATCTGTTGGAATCAATTGAGTGACAATCGTGATTTAGGCCCCGATGTTCTTGTTGAAACCATTGATAATGTGAAGGTCATTCGGGATAGAATGAAAGCCGCTCAAGACCGTCAAAAGTCTTATGCCGATATCCGAAGAAGGCCTTTAGAGTTTGAAGTTGGTGATAAAGTGTTCTTGAAGGTGTCTCCTATGAAGGGTGTTAAAAGGTTTGGTGTTAAGGGTACATTGAGTCCGAAGTACATTGGACCTTTTGATATTGTAGAAAAGATTGGTGTCGTTGCTTATAAGTTGGATTTTGCCGC
>JAIUZE010000633.1:0-17320 GCA_022085475.1 Heliosperma pusillum
TTTTTCACTTTATTTTTTAATGATATTTTCCTAAATTAATTTTTGATGATGTAAGTTTCACTAATGTGGATACAAATTTTTAACAGCTCTGTAAGATAGTATTTAAGAGACTCAAAAGATTATGGGTTGATATCTAAGTTCTAAGGATGAATCTTATTTATAATTATAGGATCACCCTAACTTATGATATTTTTCTGATATAGGACAATATACTATTTATACGTAATATATTTACCACACTTGTATTATATTTCAATGTGGGACAAATAACTTGTTAAGTAGTACACTATCAAAATGATTACTTATATAGGATATTTTCCTAAATTTTCTAAATTAAGTTTGATTATGTAAATTTTACTATTGTTTTAATAATACAAAATAATAAAGGTTCATTAAACCAATACTTAAGAGACTAAATCACTCCTATTTATAATCATGATTAGTATATATATTTTCTAAAAATACATTATTTTTCAATGTGAGACTAATAGCACATTAAGTAGTTTATCATCAAAATTATTATTTATGATAATTTTCTAAATTAATTTTTAATAATGTAAATTTAACTATTGTGACTATTATAATTCCATTTTGTTAAGAGCTCTCCAAAACAATAATTAAGAGACTTAAAAAATTGTAGGTTTTATACCTAAGTTCAAGGATGACTCATATTTATAATCATAGGATCACTCTATGTTATAATAATTTTTCAATGTGGGACAATTTCCAATTTATAAGTAATATATTCACCACACATACATTATTCTTCAATGTGGGACTAATAACAAACTAAGTATTACACCATCTTTTTTCATATAATATTTATTTTTAACTGTTACTAAACTGTTATATTAATATTAGAATAATAAAAAAATATTTCAAATGTCATTTATTAAATTTTTAAAGTCATTTATTAACATAACAATATAAAAAAATAGTTTAAAAGCTCGTGCGATGATCATATTTATGATCACTCCACTTTATGATAATTTTTTAATGTGGTACAAATTTTGATATTTATACGTAGTATAAATTCACAAGTCACGATACGTACATTGTTTTTTTCAATGTGGAACAAATAGCACATTAAATAGTTTACCATCAAAATTATTATTTATGATACTTTTCTAAATTAATTTTTAATGATGTAAATTTCACTATAGTGAAAATTATAATACAACTTTTAAGAGTTTTGTAAGACAATATGTAAGAGGCTCAAAAATTTTTGGCCTGGGTTGAAATTTTAGTTCCAAATATGATTCCTATTTGTAATCATAAGATCACCCACCTTATGATGATTTTCTGATGTGAGACAATTCTACTATGTATAGGTAATATATTCACCACAACTACATTATTTTTCAATGTATATATGACAAATAATATACTAAAAATTACACCAAATATGTTCAAATAATATGAGTTTCTATACTTTTCAGGGTTTTTTTTCACCACGAATCTAATTATATTATCTTCATAATTATTTTTACAATACTTCAATTTTTTTAATAATACCTTTTAAAATTAATTTTTAATGATGCAAATTTAACAATTGTGAAGATAATAATAGACAAACTTTTAAGAGATCTCTAAGACAATACTTAAGAGATTTAAAAGATTTTAGTTTGTTATATAAGGTCAAGAATGAAAATTAATTTTTAATGATGCAAATTTAACAATTGTGAAGATAATAATAGACAAACTTTTAAAAGATCTCTAAGACAATACTTAAGAGATTTAAAAGATTTTAGTTTGTTATATAAGGTCAAGAATGATTCATATATTTAATCATAGGATCACCCGCCTTATGTTAATTTTATGATGTGGGACAATTTTACTATTTATACATAGTATATTCATCACATCTACAAACTTTTAAGAGATCTCTAAGACAATATTTAAGAGATTCAAAATTTTTGGGTTGATACATAAGGTTTAAGGATGACTCCTATTTATAATCATAGGATTATCCACTTTATTATTTTTCCAATGTGGGAAAATTCTATTATTTATATGTAATATTTTTAGCACATCTACATTATTTTCCAATGTGGGACAATAATAGTTATGAATTTAACTTTTATTTAAAGAGTTTCTAAAAAGTTGAAAGTTGATAATATTATTAGGAAAATAATTAATTTAAAAAATATAATTAAAATTTAAGAGTTTAACCATAACTTGGAAAGTATATATATGAATATAATGTTGAAAAAGTATATATATGAATATAATGTTGAAAAGTTGATAATATTAAAATTCAATCTTTATATAATATAATATATTTTATTTAATATTTAATTAGTCTAATAAAATTATGTGTAAGGTAGTTTTATCAATAAAAAATAAAATAGTGTTTTGAAATAGTTGGAGACTCTCTCGTTGCCTGAAAAAAGCCTCTTTTATATATATACTAGATTTCATGCCCGTGCGATACATGGGACTACATTAATGTCATTTTCATAAATTTTCTATAACAATTAACTTATAAAGATAAACTTTTTAAGTATTAAGACTATAATAAATATAATTTTTAAGAAAATAATATTGATATATTGATTCAAATTCTATTTTAACCATATTTTACCAACTTTGTCAGGACTTATGTTATGTTTAATCTATATTATGTCCCAAAAATATTAACATGACCCTCTCATTCACATCATTTAATAGGGTTACATATGTTTTGATTGATACATTCACAAGAAATTACCTAACAATTAAGCTCTCTAAGACAATACTTAAGAGACTCAAAAGATTTTGGATTGATACATTATAGGATCACTACCTTATGGTAACTGTCCAATATGAGACAATTCTACTATTTATAGATAGTATATTCACTACATCTACTACATTATTTTTCAATGTGGGATAAATAACATGCTAAGAATTACAGAAAGTATGTGTAATTAAATGAGATTTCATACTGTAATAATGCTATCATTTTTTTTTACCATGAACCTATCTATATTATTTTCATAATTAATACAAATTTTAAGAGCTCTCTAAAACAATATTTGAGAGACTTAAACGATCTTAGGTTGATATCTAAGTTTCAAGGACGATTTCTAATTATAATCACATGATCAGCTCAGTTTATGATATTTTTTCAATGTGGGATAATTCTTCTATTTATATGTAATATATTCACCACACCTACATTATTTTTCAATGTGGGACAAATAACATATTAAGTAATACACCAGTAAGATAGAGATAATAATACAAACTTTTAAAAGCTCTGTAAGACAATACTTAAGAGATTCAAAAAAAATTTTGTTGATATCTAAGTTCAAAGGATGACTCATTTTTATAATATTTTTTTTGTGAAATGAAATTTAAAAAATTTTAAACAACAATTATAAATACCGCTTGGATATAATATACGAAATGTATATTTAAATAATTAAAAGATTTTTCACTTTAGTAATTTTTGATGATGTAAGTTTAACTATTGTGGAGATAATAGTACATGATGTGGGACACCTGTATTATTTATAATTTTCAATGTGTGACAAATATCATACTAAATGGTACACCATATTTTTTTTATAAAATAATTAATGTTTTATTGATATTATTTATGATATTTTCCTAAATTAATTTTTGATGAAGTTTTTGACATACGTACTATTATATTCTTAAGGACTCTGATAGACAATACGCAAAAGACTCATATTTGTAATCATAAAATCATTTCACTTTGTGTAATTTTTCGACAAGAGACCATTCTACTATTTATAGGTATTATATTCACCATACCTATATTATTTTTTCAATGTGAGACAAATAGCATACTAAGAATTACACCAACTATGTGCAAATAATATTAAAATATATACTCTAATGATAGCAGCGAAACTCATGTTATTGGTTTGATAAAATCGCAATATTACTTTGCCGCACTGACTTATTGTTGCATGATAAAGTGATATGAGTTATTTGTTTAGAATGATCTTACTTAATATCATAATTTTGGTACATTTTGTTAGAATCATATTGATGTTTCATTCAAACTGGTCAATCATATTAATATTGGTACACTTTTTATGCATGATTTTGGTTGTATTATTAGCATAATTCAATTGGGTTATACTTTGTTCAATTGTTATGAACTTATGAATAATGATCTTAATGGTGTAGCAATTTGGGGATTAAAAGAGAACTGTAATTGTTTTATTGGTGTAGTGTGATCCATCAATATACACTGAAATGTCAGAAAAAAATGCCCACCAAGAAAAAATGTTTATGGAATAGGGAGTAGTCAGTAGTGGCTACAGTATATGTGAGAATGGATAATCTTATCGTCGGAATATGTCATTAGAAACCATTTATAGCTTCATGAGTAGTAGTTGTTTGCTCGAAAATTAATCAAGCCTTTTACATGCTCATGATTTTCAAAAATGACTTTTATTTATAATTATAAGGTCATCCTAACTTATGCTAATTCTTCGATGTCGGACAATTTTTCTTTATATATAGTATATTCACCACGCCTACATTATTTTCATTGTGAGTCAAATAACATACTATAATAATATAAGTAGTACATCATCAAAATTATTATTTATGATACTTTCTTAAATTAAATTTTAACACAAACTTATAAGAGCTATCTAAGAGAATACTTAAGAGACTCAAAATACTTAAGAGACTCAAAAAATATAAAATTTATACTCCAATGAAAGCATTTTTCGCTAAAAATTCAAATATGTGAGTTTCGAAATGTTTTAATTATTTCAATATACATTTCCTATATTATATTTAAGTGATGTTTATAATTTTTATATAAAAACTTTGCCCGATTTTTCTAGATAATATTTGTGATTTTTTTTAAATTGTTTTATGATGATGTAAATTTTACTATTTCGGAGATAATGATATTAACTTTTAAGAGATTTCTAAGACAATACTTCAAAAACTCAAAAGATTTTGGGTTGATACCTATCTAAAAGATGAGTGCTATTTATAATCATATAATCATCCTAGCTTATGATAATTTTTCAATGTGGGGGACAATTCTATTATATATATGTGCTATATTCACCACGTCTCTACTATTTTTCAATGCCGGACAAATAACATACTAATTAATTATTTCTTAACCTTTATTAAACTATTATATTAATATTAGAATAATAAAAATTATTTTAAAAGTCATTTATTTAATTTTCGCATGCCTATACTCTAATTGTATTATATTATAAAAAAAAATTGGTAGCAAATAATACAAAATTTATACTCCAATGAAAGCATTTTTTGCCACAAATCCAAAGATGTAAGTTTTGAAATGTTTTGCATTATATTTTTTTTGCTAGATTGATAATCAAACATTTTCTTACTTAAATATTAGCTGTAATATTAAAAATATTGCATAATATCTTTTCTTAATCTTTTAAGATCTTATAATATACTTTCCTAAAACTGAAAAAGATGTTGTGAACCAATAGAATCGCTCGAAAAAAGCCTCTTTTATATATATACTATATTTTTTGCCCGTGCGATGCACGGGTCTACATTATTGTCATTTTTTAAAATTTTCTAAAACAATCAACTTATAGAATTACACTTTTAATTTTGACGTTTTAACTTATTACAGAGTAACTTTAAGTACCTATAAATTTTGAAAATTAACTTAATTATTACTCCCTCTGTCTCATTCATTTATTTACCTGTTATATTCTTTGTGAGATGTATTTTAATCAAAAAGAAACAAATAATTGGGACGAAGGAAATAACTTTTAACAACATAATACTGAGTTACCGACATTAATTAATAAATTTTCATTTGATTATAAAATAATTAAATTTTATCACAATCGTTAAATTTGATATTATTTTGACTTTTTAGGGGAATGATACTCTTTTAGTTAACAAAATTAGTCAACCTACTTCTTGAACGTCGCTTAAAATTCTCACTCAATTTATCTAGCGATATTAATCAGTGGAATAAAGACCATCCACGAACACCCTTGTTCGCGTAGTGCACACAAATTGGCATTGTGGCATAGATATGTTAGTGTATTTCACACGAATGTGCCACTTTTTCATTGGGTCTTTCGATTTTCTACTCTAACAAAATGTATATGTACGAAAGTTGTAAAGTTAAGGGTGAACATGAAATTTTATAATATCCACTTAATTAGTATGGATACAATATCAAATAACATTAATGTACGTCTTCCAATGGGCTTAGAAAATTGGATAATTATTGAGATATAACCCTGTCCATTGATCCATTGTTAAAACTGACTTATTAGGATGACGCTCGTGTCTTTAGTATTATCGATAAAAGGTGATGATATTCTTATTCTTAGTTATTAATTTGACCATGTACAATTTAACATAAACCTTATTTAATCATATGTATTTATCCCCTACGATGTTAATAAAACTAAATATAAATCTGAATTGGAGTAATTATTGATATTTTGTCATTATTTCCCGCCGTTTGTACAACACTCTAACTTATATGGAATGCCCGTGCTACGCACGGGGCATCTTGTACAATTATTTCTATTCTCTTCATCTATACTTACCTTAAATTTACCCGGGCTTTGTCCAGGTCATATCCTTTAATTATAATGACGCTAACCCTACAGAAAAGCTTCCTCTCGGGTCATATCTTAACAGTAACTCCAGTGTTATTATTATGACGTTAAATTTTTACAAATTTCATGCCAATGCATTAGAAATAGAATTTTTTTAAATGGTACTCCTCTTTATTAAAATGATTTCTATGGTATATTTATAGGGTTTTTTTAATTTGGTAGAAATACCAACATTTTGATCACTTTGTACCAAGTTACCTAACATTATTTTTTTTGCCCAAAAGTACCTGAAGTTTAGTTGTCATTTGTTATAAAGTACCAATTAACATTTTCCCTCAAAAAAATTTGACTTTGGGGTTTGACTTGACGGAATAATGTGATTTTTTTCATTCTCTTCTTAACCCTTTCTTTAAGTCAATTGATCACAAAATTTAACGTTTTTTTTCCTCCTCTCCAAATATGTTATCTTACATATCTACTTTCAAATATCAAAACGATAAAGTTAAATCTAATAAATGATATGTGTAAAATGCTTGCTAATTGTAATTATAGGATTTTAATTAAAAAATCAATTTTTTTGGTCAAGTCAAGACGGAATCTTGTCTTTTTTTTTGATGGAATCCGTTAGTTGATACTTTTTAACAAAGTAAATATAAATTTTAGGTACTTTTGGGCAAAAAAAAATAATGCTAGGTACATGCGTACAAAGTGGCATAAACATTATATACCTTCTGAATAAAAACCCTTTATTATATACTTAAGTAATGATATCAATTAAAAGCAGAGTATATATATGTATAATTTTGTGTCGTAATAATCTCACGATTAGACCCTATATTATTGCTTAAATTGTCCTCCTCTATATATAACATCCAAGTTAAAATTAAATGATGGACTATCTATTATGGCTCAAGTTACCCCCTTTATGTATACCGAGTAGCATTTAAGTTGAAATTAAAATATACATAAATATATTATCTTTTATTATAAGCATATTAACTGCTTTTAAAAAATCAAATAAGTTCTATAACAGTGGGAAACTTTCTCATATAAGGATTCTAATTTTTGTATAATTTGAGTTTGTATGAACTACTATTAAAAAATCCAATTTCAACTTTTCTCATTTTGAACTTCTAATTTTCCTATATTTTCTATCTTCTACTATTTTCTACTATTTGTATGTTTTTATGTTTAGAATGTGTATTACACCTCAATTGTGGACCTGTGGTCATCAATGCTAAACATAGGCAGTTTTCTCCTCTAATATTTCTTCGTGGGTGGAGCATCAGTGTAGCTAAACCAATTCATCATTTTGCAGCATTATAAAATTTATAGTTTGCCTCATATTATATTCATGATATAAGCAATACAATATTAGACGAAACCATGCACCAGTAAAGTAATGATATACACTATATTTATAATTAAATTACCAAGTTGTGGCTTGCGTTGATTTACAAAATAATTGGTGAGAAAGTAGGCTTCTTATTATGTTGTAGGAGATAATACAATGGTTTCTAATTTTGTTTATTTATTTTTTTGTAAAAAAGTTAGAAAGTTTATATTAGTTGGACTCTCTCATATCGCTCGAAATTCCAACTTTTATTGTGGGAGCTCGAAAACTAATGGTGGTTTTGGTTATGTGATCATTTAATGTGGTTACATGTTTGTTTGTTGGTAGAGAGTTTAATAAGGTTGCTCATGAGCTTGCTCGTGTAATGCCATGGCAAGTAGGTAGATGGGTTTTGGTTATGTGATCAATACAATCCCGACGAATATTGTATCTATTGCTTCTTCTGATTTAATAGTTCAAACTTAACCTCCTTTGAGGTTTCTTTCAAAAAAAAACTAATGGTTACGACTGCCTTGAACTGATAGTTCAAACATAAAAGAGTACTCACCTAATCATCAAGGGAGAAAAAGGAGTATTATGTTTATTAGATTCAAATAACATAAATATGCAAATTACGTAAATAACAAAAACTCAAAGTATGAGAATACTTCAAAAAGAAACAGCTAAGTTAAATTAAAATCAAAGCAAACGTATATCATCATCAAAATTACGTATTTCAAGCTTAATACTCAATAGTGTCATGAACATTGACGAAAATAGTTAGCCAACATATATATATTATTACCTTTTTTATAAGTGGAAGCCTATGAGTAATATAGAACGGCAGGTTACAATATGTTGAACTAATAGTTCTTATTAATTAGAAAAGTCACCTGACCATAAAACAAAAAGGAAAATTATTATGAGATTCAAATTAATATAAGCTAAAAAAAGAACAGTACAATTATAGTCTAATTCAAAATAAAATAATCTAAAATTACATAAATAACAAACTTATATTTAAAACCATAAGTATTATGAGTATAAGATAAGCATGGAAATAATAAACCTCAGCAAAAGCATAAAAATAATAAAAGATTGCTCTAGGTTCAAGCGTGGGATTGTATGAAGGAGTTTTCTTGCCTTATATAATCAATCTTCAGTAAAGTTACGTCGTAAAATGAACAATTCCTTCAGTCATCCAACAATAATATATTCCTACCCTTCAAGTATCTTAATAACTAAAATTAAATTTCAAACAAATTATTTTGAGTGAGTTTAAAATTAAATTTTTACTTTTACTTTTTAGTGTTTCAATTTTGTTGGGGACTCTTATATTGCTCGAATATTAACTTTCGATGTGGGAGCTCGAAAGTCTTTTATAATTATTTGACTCTCTAAAATTGCTCGAAAACTTCCTGTTTTAATTATATAGAATGAATGATGATGACAGTGATTCTTTTGTCAAGTCCCACCCTCCGACTAATATGAAGTATTTGGCTTTTATTTAAGTATCTATCTAAAGAGTATAAAAATAAACAATGTTAAGGTTTTGGGTTTGATTAAGAATTATAAAATATCGTTAATACGGTTATTTACATGGAAGACAAAGGAGTGTGATATATAGGAAATAACAAAACTTTATAACATCTATTGACATCATAATATATATTAGTAGTACACATCAAATACTCGTACAAATGCATTCTACTTTATAGATCATCATCATGCATGAGTTAATTAGGCGGATTAGGATTATACAATATACTACCACCATTCACCATAATTGATTTTATTATATTTCTCACACAATATAAATTTATGCCATAAACTTATAGAAAAATGACAAAATATAAAGATCATCTATACGGAGTATATAAAATCTATATGCATTTGAGTCAAGACTACTATAAAAACAACAATGAAAAAGAAAAGCATGTGTTGTACGTGATATACTTTGTAGTAGTCCATGATGTGGCCCAAGAATTATTTGAAAATTTTCTCCATGAATTAAACGACTAAGTTATCCATGCACTTAATGTGGTACCTGAAATTTCGAACCAAATTGCACCGTTAGTAATAGCTAAGAAAGACTATGATATGTCCTAATAACTAATAAGCAAACACAATATTAGCATAGCAATTAACTAATCATAATTTATATCCTACACATATATCATCAATCAAATAAACAATGAGTAGATCCAGCATATAAAAAAACAAAAACAAAGAAGCAGGAAAATTAGATGAGATTGACTTCATTAGAAGTTGTATATATTCCATCTCTTTTATAGGTCAAGTTAAAAACAAGTTTGAACTCTTTAATAACTCTTCGTATCTCTTCTATTAATTTATATGATATTAAATTGTTATATGAATATACGGTTGACTTGATTAGTGGTGAAATTCCATAGATATAAAAACACAATTTTTTTTTATATTATCTATTTTACGTTAGTTATGTTCTTTGGTATTATGTATAACTTGGACTCTCGATTATTGCCAAAAAGTCTTTTACAAAATATGGAGACTCTATAATCACTCGGAAAAAGCTTCCTTTAATAATATAGATAGATATTGATTATAAAATGGTATTGTAGGTAATTGTTCTTGGTAGAGTATTTTTTATTACCCATTGTTGGACTTTACCTCTCCCAATAGGTTATCAATAATGGAAGTTAGGCTACTGAGGTCTGAGGCCAGGGGGTTATAGGTAGGTTTTGGAGTCACCTCTAGTTCGGTTATTCGTGGAAATAAAACCCTTATAAAGAGACTCTACATTAGACTAAGGACTTCAATCCATTGGATCGGGAGAGACCTTAGTTGGGATCAATAACGGTTGACACAATTGCCTTGGACTTTGTTTGGGGTTTTCATGAAGTCATAGCCTTATTATTGACCCAAGATGTGTTACCTATACTCGAGAGGGTTAGGTAAGTAAACTAGTTAAGCTCACTTGAACCCCATAATCTACGACTTGTTGATAGACTTATTACGTGCATAACCCAAGACGAAGGACTTGATTGGATCCTTAGATAATGCGGGAGCATTAGAAGACAATACGAACAGTTTCCTGAACTGTTCAAACCAAAAAAAACGAGTGAGTTTTACATCATTAGACCTCTTAATAATCTTCATATTTATTTCATCACTTTTCTCGCTTAGTCATTAAACCTGCATTTAGTCTTACTCTTTGTTATTGCATTTAGTCATCACTAGTTAAAACCAAACTGACATTTTATCAACCTAGCTAAACATCCTAATTGAAAACGACTAACAATCGCGACGCTCTTTGTGAAAATCGATCCTCAAGTGCTACAAATACTACCGTACACTTATGATTTATTTAACTACTATCACCCGGATAAATCTAATAATTTTAACATCGATGAGTAAAACAAAATGTATTTCACTTTTTCTCATTTATTTGACCTTGGCTATTAACTTTTCGGCTTGTTTCCTCTAGCAATCTTGTAGTATGAGGCCGTTGAAAAAGGGGAATGAAGCAGTCCATGACTCTTTGTGATACAAATAAAATAGGAAAAGTTTACGTAACATAAATTTCATTTTTTATAATCTTTTTTGAGTTTTATATTACAGTAAAATATTAATGAATACTCTATATATCGAACTCTATAAAATGTACCCTGAAGGCACATATTAATACGGAATAGTAGATAAATGGGAAGTTTTATATTCCCTTTGTTCTCAGAAATAAATCACCTTAGTTTATTTTCAAAAGTTTATCGTATATTATTATAAGAGGTTTTACCCCTTATATTAATAGTAAAGCATGCATTAATAAGTTTATTATGAGTCGGTTTCATTAGTAGGTGGGATTTGTAGCAGTTCGTATCCAGAATTTTGAAAGCGGACGGGATGTGAAAAAGTCTTAAAAAATTTCCATTATCCAAATCTCAAAAAATACAACATCAAATTCTAAAGGCCGTGAGGGCAGTTTGATTTTGAAACCGATTTATTATATCATCACTTACAACATGAGAAAAAAAAATCAGAAAAGGGCAAAAAAAAAAACTTACCAACAATAGTAGTAGCTTACTAGCACAAGATCCCGTAAATAGCAATTCATTACCAACAGTAGATCTTGCTTAAGACGGGTTGGATCTTGCGACGGGTATTTTGTGAGAGGAAATGGTAGAGGGGACAAGGTGGGCACCCCCCATGTGCTTCTCCACTCACCCTTGATGGATATTTTGTGAGAGAATATGGTAACCGTCTTAAGCTTAAGAATTTGTGCATTACCAATACTTGTATATCATTATCCAACTCTTAACTCTACCAATTATCAACAACAACAATTCATTATTATCAACCATAATTATACGCATCAAATTTGTTTGATCGCATCACACTAACTACAAGTCTATAAATTTTGTCCATCATTATCATCAATTTATTTTTATTTTAATATAGCCCAAAGTTTACTGAAAATTGATACTACTCAAATTAATATGTAACTGTCGTCATTTAATATCAGGTTACGAAAATTAAATTTTGGATCATGATCATTAAATTCTTAACTAAATAAACATGCTTTGCTAATAGCGTGATCTCTATTATATTTAAAAGAACGGATGATTTCCTTACTTATGATTTATGTTTATCAGACAAATTAATTCCCACTATATAGTTATTTAAAACAAAGTTTTCACAATATAATTGAGTAAGGTTTGTATAACCCAATGCAAAAGTATGAAATAAACATGAAAAAATCAATTTTCTTAGAGTAAGGTCTTATAAAAAAATTATTTACAGCATATTGTCTTTTTTATTAAACTAATAAGAAATAATTTTTTGTAATTAATGTTTTAAAATATGTTAAAAGAATTTTTTACATAAATTTTTTGTACATATTAATTCGAACTCTAACCCTGCCTACGTGACACAATTAACTTGCCTTGTATTCTGACTCATAGGACCTGACCCGAGTCTCAACTTGCTCGATTTATTTTGACATGCAAAGTTATAGTATGAGAAAAAAAAAATCATGTTTTTTTATTTAAATTAATTAAGTATTTCCTCTTTTTCATAAAATTAATTATAACGTAAGTGCTAAAGTTTTGGAGTCCTTCAGATTACGTTTTTTACACCACTTTTTTTCATTTATGTATATTATATCTTTTGAAAATTCATTTTATAAAATATTATTTACTTATTTGAGATTCAACTTCATTCCGTGTAAATACAATTAAACTATTTCTTTTACAAATAGTAGTAAACCGTTGAACTAGTTTTAGTTAAAATAAATTAATATAATCAAATAATTATTTTTAATAATTTGTCATAATTGTGATTTTGATTCTAATATTTTATAATATTTATGTTAAATGATTGTGATTTATAATTTTATAAAAAATTTACATTAGTGAAACATTAAATGGGGAATAACCTTTTCACAATACCTTGCACAAGGAAAATCAATTTTAGTTATTTTTTATACCTTTTGTATTGTGTTATCCAAACCTACTTTAACTCTATGATGGAAATTATGTTTCAAGTAACCTTATAATGGAAACTAACTTTTTAACTAGTTATATTTTAGGAAATCACCCTTGAAAAGACACCATATATAACAATTTACAGTCTTGAATTGTTTGAGACATTACCACATACAAATGACTGACCCTCGATGTTAATCCCATAAAACTCAAATTTAAAAATTATCTAAAAGTTCATAATTGCATAAAAAATACATTTTGTTTTTTAGCAGAGTTTGGTCTTGAGTAAAACTGTTTTACGCTAATTAAGATCAAGAGGAATATATTTCTCTCTCTACTCTCTTTTCCTCTATAAAAACCCTAGCTTCCATCAATCATATTCAGGGCTTCCATCGATCATTAATCGTTAGTAATCCCCATATAAAACGTGATTTCTCAATTATTAGTATGCAAATTTATGAATTAATTAATAAAAGTCTCCCTTTTGGTTAGATACGTTTGTCGGTCTCCAATTTAGGAGTTCCGACGATTTATGACACCGATAAAAGGTAAAGTTTCTCCATCAATGAATCAAACGAAAGATCCCCTTAAAAGCTACATAAAGAGATGCGATACAAGACTAAGCCGAATTGTCATATCATGTTTTGAGATCCCTAGTTTTACAAGAGGATTCCTTTGGCTTCTATTAGATTTGTTATCGATTATACCTATCTTTTGTAAGTGCCGTTTGGCGATTTTTTAATGAATTAATCGTTCCTTAAAAAAAACCATTTTACTCTAAATTAGAGTAAAATAATTCATTACAAGTATATATACCTATTTCCAAAATATGGGTTGTTAATAGTAGAATTATGGGAGCATGTTTAGGCAAAATTGTAAAATGCTTTTACACTAACTGAATTTAATGTAAAATCGTCTTACACAAACATTATCGTAAATGACACTGGAATGAAATAAAAAAATAATTTTCTCTTCAACTTTCCAAAAGTTTTTATCTCAAATTTTCCATTTAAGTGTCCTTAACGCATGCACCATTAGAGCATCTCCAATGGTTCTTTTGGAGGACTTGCTTGCAATATTTAAAAAATATCAAGCATGTAGCTTATCATTGGAGGAAGAATTTGTATGTGTAGCTTGCAAGCAAGGTAGCTTGTGCAAGCTACATGGCTAGGTTTATAAAAAAATTAAAGTAAATTTTTTCATTGGTTAAAAGCAATAGTGTGGGCCCATACAAGCTACAACATGTTGTAGTCTACCATTGGAGCAGTTTGTAGTCGAAAAGCAACGTAGCTATAAAAATCGATGTGGCAAATCAAGCGACAATGTAATGTAGTTGTCCATTGGAGATGCTCTTATTAGGAAAAAACGGAATTTCCAAACACAACCGTCGTAGAATGACTATTTTCACAATCACATGTAGCCAAATAAATTGTGAAATTGATTAGAACTGCAAAACAACTTCAAATTAAATGACACTTGAATGAAAATGTAATTTGTGAAAAAAAATTCAATAGTGGCACATGTGAGTGTAATTCACATTGATAAAAGAAGGGAGAATTTACCACTTTATTAGGCAATTGGCTAATCCCTCTATTGCCAATTGGTTTTAGAGTGGAACCTCATTGAGTTTATAAATCAGAATCTCTCTCCTCAGTGCGGGTGCGGTTTAAGCCCGATAAAGAATTTAACATGGTATCAGAGTCCATGATAAAAAGACCTGGGCATAAAATAAAAAGAAAAGCCCGAGCTAAGAAATCGCAGCCGTTAAAGAATAACACAGTTTGCTTGACATCTGGAAGAGCGACCAGAAAGCCCCTCAGTCTGATTAAAAGTAGGCTTACATGTCAGAAGAGGGTGAAGAAATCCAATAGTATCCCATGTGAGATGAGTGTTTACCACTTTATAAGTCAATGAGCTACTCCCTCTATATCCAATTGGTTTTAGAGTGGAACCTCCTTTGGTTTATAAAGCGGATTATCTCTTCTTGGTGCGGGTGCGGCCCAAGCATGATAAATAATTTAACATAATCGCTCCTTACCTGGGGATTTGGGCCACGGTATTAATTTAATAATTACAGAGCATTTTTAGGTAAAAATCCAGTATGTAGATTATATATCTGATATAGTACCACAAATAATGTAGTTTTTGAGCTTTAGTATAAAGTTTTCGAGTTTATTAATTTAAAAATTAAGTTAAATTTTTTTACAATAAAACTCAAAAAAGCATCACATATAAGATTTAAAAATGTAATTTCTAAACTTTAAAAAGCTCGAAAAAAATGCACAAAAACTCAAATTCATATTAGTCTGAAATAGTAAATCCGATGTATATTCCTTTTTTCCCGTAAAAATCTATAATGGTTTAATTTAACACTAACTTAATTTAATATAAAACCGCCTTACACAAGCAATATTGTTTCTAACAAAGTAATGAGTGCTTTAAGAACACATAAATGACACTTGGATAAAAACATAAAAGTAATTTTCTCGTCAATTTTCCAAAAGAGCTTTATCTAAAACTTTTCATAAGTGTCATTAACTTATGCACCAGCATTATTTAAAAATTGGACTTTTTCAAACACAACCGTCATAGAACGACTATTTCCACAATCACAATTCAAGAAGCAAAATAAATTGTGAAAACGATTAAAAATGCGAAATAACGACTTCAAATAATTAGTAGGAAAAATATCTAATATCCAATAGAATAATAAATGGCCTCTTGGACGGGTATGGAGGCAGTGGGGAAGAGATAAAATTAAAAATATAGTTCAAAGTTGAAAGCCTTTATTATTCAGTTGGTCTTATTGAAGACGGTTACTATCCGTCTTTATTGAAGACGGATCGAATCTCCTCTCACAAGGGGACAAGTGAGAGGAAAAGTGGGAATATGGAAATATGGAATGTTCATCATGCTATACGGACTTCATCAATCTCTTACCCGTCTAGATCACTTCACAAATTCTTGTTTCTTCTTTAATATGGTCGTAATTTAAGAGAATTATTCTTGCGTTATCCGATTGAAATAAAGGTAAAAAAAATTTGTAATAATTCTCAAGTTAAAGACGATTTTAAACAAAATTAAGAAAGATTACCTATGCATTGTAGCGCATTTCGAAATCATTATTATATTTGTATAAAAGATATCATATTATTATTATATTGTACATTCATGTAAGCAAATTTAGTTCTCATGATCAATCATAGCTTGTCAATACTTAGGTCTCAGCTCGCCTAAAACGATAATATTCATTTCAAGGTTAAATAAGGTAAGTATTTTTCCGCGACAAGTTTATTGTCACTCCTTAAACATTCTATTTGTTTACTTGACTTTTTCATATTTATCATACTTTACATAAATTATGGTGAAGTTGGTGTATAACACTATAAAAAAATTGAGGGATTGTTTGGTTCTCTCCACAATTTATTTTTGTTTAAATGAGTGTACTATATTGCGGTAAAATTAAAATATTCAACCTTGTCATTAGAGTAAAAAAAACTTTCCACCTAAACTAGCTCCTATTCTGTGTCTCTACAATTCACACGAAGAAGAAAATATTACAAATTGACATTTCATAATCTTGTTTGGTCCCCCAAAATAGGGGAATAGAAGAATTTGTTTTCCTCTACGAATTACAGTCCCACACCCCTTGCCCCTTGGTGATTCTAACTTCTCGCATATATTAAAGCGGTTTTTCTAAAATGTGTCCTTAGAACACTGGACACATGATAAGAAGATTTAAATGAAAAGTCAAACAATAAATATCATGGAAAATTGAATATAAATGCATTTTTTCAGTTTTCAATGCTTCATTTAAGGTTAAACTTTCCATTTAAATCTTCTTAATATGTGCTCTAAGGGTAGAGCTGGCCAACATTGCGGGTCGGCCCGGCCCACACTGGCCCGGCCCGCCTAACCGGGCTCCAACTTCCCCGGCCCGCTGGCCCGCTACCCCAGCCCGCCCAACCCGCTCCCCC
>JAIUZE010000634.1:0-67357 GCA_022085475.1 Heliosperma pusillum
AGGGAACCTTTCTTTCCTTAGGTTGATCCATACTAGGTCTCCTGGTGCAAAGTCTTTCTTGGTCTTAGGAACCTTGGCATTCTTCTTGTATAGATCATTGGCTTTCTCAATTTGCTTTCTGACTGATTCATGGAGTTTTAGCATTTGTTCCACCCTCTTCTTGGCATCATATTGGACCTCTGACCTGCACACATTAGACAAACTCAAAGGCATTAAGGGGTTAGTACCATAGACCACTTCAAAGGGGGAGTGGCATGTGGCTGCTGATGGAGCTCTATTGAAAGAGAACTCTGCTTGAGCCAACTTTAAGTCCCAATCCTTGAGAGATTTGCTGACTATACACCTCAAGATTCTTCCCAAGGTCTTGTTAGTCACCTCAGTTTGGCCATCAGTTTGAGGGTGATGGGAGGTACTAAACAACAACCTAGTGTTAAGCAGCTTCCACAATGTTCTCCAGAAATGGCTCATAAACTTTGTGTCTCTGTCAGACACAATGGTCCTTGGAACCCCATGCAACCTTACCACCTCATCAAGGTATAACTCTGCTACACTCACAGCATCTTCAGTCTTCTTGCAAGCAATGAAATGTGCCATTTTACTGAACCTATCCACAACCACCGTGATAGAATCCTTCCCTCTTGCTGTCCTAGGTAATGCCATTATGAAATCCATACTTACATCCTCCCAAGGCCTACATGGGACTGGTAGGGGAGTGTAAGGTCCTGCTTGGAAATAACTCTTGGCCTTTTGGCAAACTCCACACCTTCTGAGCACTATTTGAACCTCTCCCATCATTTTAGGCCAGTGGAATTGATCTTGTAGTATGTCCACAGTTTTCTGAACCCCAAAGTGTCCTCCAAGGCCACCCCCATGTACCTCCTTGATCAATAGGTTCCTATAAGATCCTCTGGGAACACACAACTTGTTTCCTTTAAACAAGAATCCATTTTGCAAAGTGTAGGGTGAGTCAATGGTTCTTGTTCCCTCTTTCTGTGCTAACCAATCTTCTGCAAAGTCTGGATCTTCTTGATACATGTCCTTCATAAACTCAAAGCCAAGAACCCTTTGCTCCATAGTTGATAGCAGAGTGTCCCTCCTAGACAATGCATCAGCCACCACATTTTGTTTGCCCTCTTTGTACTTGCTAGAAAAGGTGAATGACTGAAGGAACTCCACCCACTTAGCATGTCTGTGACTGAGCCTATGCTGGCCTCCTATGTACTTCAATGCCTCATGATCAGAGTGTAAGACAAAAGGTTTGGGCTTCAGGTAATGACTCCAATGCCTCAGAGCTCTGACAAGAGCATAGGACTCTTTATCATATGTAGAATAGTTTAGCTTGGCACCACTTAGCTTTTCACTAAAGTAGGCTACAGGTTTCTTCTCTTGGATGAGGACAGCTCCAATTCCCACTCCACTTGCATCACATTCAACCTCAAATAGGCAATCCAAGTTTGGCAATCTTAGGATAGGTGCACTGCACAAGAGCTTCTTCATGTGTTTGAAAGCCTGTAAAGCATTCTCAGTCCAAGTGAACTCTCCCTTCTTCATGCACTCAGTGAGAGGTTCTGCAATGGTGCTAAAGTCCTTAATGAATCTTCTGTAGAAGGATGCTAAGCCATGGAATCCCCTTACTTCTGTAATACTCCTAGGGATAGGCCAAGACTGGACTGCCATGATCTTGTCTTGATCAACTGAAATGCCTCTACCAGAGACCACATATCCTAGAAACTTGACTTCCTCAGTCAGGAAGGTGCACTTCTCAAGCTTCCCAAAGAGCTTGCTCTCCTTAAGTATTTCAAACACAGCCTCAAGATGCCTCAAATGATCATCCTTGCTCTTGCTGTAGATGAGGATATCATCAAAGTATACCACCACAAATCTCCCTAGGCAAGGCCTAAGCACCTCTGTCATCAATCTCATGAAGGTACTTGGGGCATTTGACAGGCCAAAGTGCATGACAAGCCACTCATAAAGGCCATGCTTTGTTTTGAAGGCTGTCTTCCACTCATCTCCTTCTCTGATCCTCAATTGATGGTAACCTTGCCTCAAGTCAATCGTAGAAAAGAACCTTGAGCCACTTAGCTCATCCAACATGTCATCAAGCCTAGGTATAGGGAACCTATACTTGACTGTGATGTTGTTGATAGCCCTGCTATCTATGCACATCCTCCAAGTCCCATCCTTCTTAGGAACCCACAATGCAGGCACAGCACAAGGGCTTAATGACTCCCTTACAAACCCTTTACTCATCAACTCTCCAACTTGCTTTTGTAGCTCTTGTGTAGCCTTAGGATCACATCTGTAGGCTGGTCTATTAGGTAGTACAGACCCTGGCACAAGGTCTATTTGGTGTTCAATCCCTCTCAAAGGGGGTAAGCCATCAGGAAGTTCCTCTGGAAACACTTCCTTGAACTTATCAATGAGGGGCTTAACATCTGCAGGGATCACCTTAGACTCTTCTTCCTGAACTTCCTTTGATAGCAGCATTACTATAGGTTGCTCCTCACTACACTCCTTGACCATTGCTGACTCAGATAGAAATACAACTCCACTAAAATCCTCAGCCATACTTGGACTTCCATAGCTCTTCTGTTGTGGTGGCAAGGGGGCTAATGTCACCTTCCTGCTCCCATGCTTGAAAGAATAGGTATTGCTTCTTCCTTGGTGTATGGAGCTTTTATCAAACTCCCATGGCCTTCCTAATAGCAAGTGACAGGCATCCATTGGAACCACATCACACAATACTTCATCCTTGTACACCCTGCCAATGGAGAAAGGGACCATGCATTGCTTATCCACCTTAACCTCTGCTCCCTTACTCAGCCATCTCAACTTATAGGGGTGAGGGTGATCTTGAGTGCTCAACTTCAGCTTATCAACCATAGTAACAGAAGCCACATTGGTACAACTACCTCCATCTATAATAAGGTTACAAACCCTCCCTTGTATGGTACATCTGCTCCTGAAAATGAGGGACCTTTGATCCTCCTCCAAATGTATCTGTTGTGAATGCATTACTCTCCATAGGACTAAGCTGTGGCCTGTGTCAGGGAGTGCCACTATTGCCTCCTGACTAGACTCTTCTTCCTCACTCACCACTTCTTCAACCTCAGGCTCACCCCTTTCATACTCAACTAGACCCTCTTTCTCCCAAGCCTCAACTTCCATTATGGTTAAGGTCTTCTTAGAAGGGCAATCCTTCCTGAAATGTCCATAGCCTTGACATTGGAAGCACCTAATTCTGTTCTCAGTCAATGAAGTGCTTGGCTTTTGACCCATGATGCCCTTACCCTTGTCTAAGATAGGTGGGGGTGCTGTCTTGGGGGGATCCATGGTTCTAAACCCACTATAAGGTCTGGTTTGAAAAGGCCTAACAGGTTTTGGTGTAGCAGGCTTAGTCTTCCCTATCTTCTCAATTCTCAGAGATAGGTTGACAACATCATCAAATGACCACAGAGGTTGCATCCTAACCTTGTTAGCAATGTTCTTATCTAGACCCTCTAAGTACCTAGCAATCCTTTGCTCAGTTTCTCATTTATATCACACTGTAAGGTGAGTTGTTCAAACTCCCTCAGATAAGATTCAACAGGTTTGTCTCCTTGTTTCAACTTAGACAACTTGATAAACAGATCCTGGGTGTAATCCTTAGCAACAAATTTGTCTAACAGTTTCTTTTTTCAGTTTAGTCCAAGACTTGATGGGTTCCTTACCCTCCCTAGCCCTTAACCCTTTCATAGTCTCATACCAAAGGGAAGCATACACTTTCAGTTTAAGGATGGCTACTTTAAAAGACTTGGAATCATTGTATCCCTTGTACTCAAAGATCCTTTCTACTTCTCTAAGCCATTCTAACAAGTCATCAGGATTAAGACTACCAGAAAACTCAGGGATATCTACCTTAAGATGCTTGTCTGTGTTCCTGTGGATGGAAGCTCTGCTTTTTGTTGAGTCATCTGAGTCTGGGTACTCTTCATCATCAGGTGGCCTTCCTCTGCCTCCTCCTTGGCCTCTTCCACGTCCTCTACCTCTCCCTCCAGCAAGCAAATGGTTGCCTATAACTTGGTCCAAGGTTCTGGTTAGGGTGGTTACAATCCCAGCCAGATCCTCCATCCTTGCTTCTACTCCTGCTAGTCTCTCTTCACTCATTGGGCTATTTTTGTGTTTTAAAATGTAGTTAGGGAAAATGAACTCACTAAGACTCTCAACCAAAGCTCTGATAACCAATTTGGAGTGTAAACTACTAAGGTTCACAAGTTTTAAGTGATTTGATTAGTTTGACTCAAACTGAAAACAATATCAAGTAACAAGGGATGTTGTTTTAGAGATTGTGAGTTGTTTAACTGAAAAATTCAAGGGATATGACTTGGATACAATCCTCTACAGCATGGCACAAGAGAAAAAGGATTCAAGACTGGTTTTAGAGACAGTTTCAAGTGTTACAGCAAAGCACAAACACCCTAGACTAACCTCAACAGCAAGTAAGTTAAACCACAGCAAAGCACAGGTATAACTTAGCTCACAATACAAGGCACTGATCAAACAACTTGGAGGTGTATCAGGCTTGCTTCAAACTACAGCTCTTAGCACAAGTTTGATAACATTGAGTGATTTCTCAAAGTTTAATTCATTCATTCATAAAAGTCTGCTTACAACAACATACAAGACCCCTTTATATAGAGAGTCTGATATCTTGTGAGCCATTGGATGTATAGATCATCCAAGGGCTAGCTTAGGATCTAAACTACTTCTACTAACACTAATTAAGAGCCTCACAATAGGACGAGCTCAACAACTAATAAGAACAGACACAAGACACAAAAGAAAAACAGACTGAACAAAAGCAAATAAAGCAGTTTTGGATTTTTCCTGAAATGGAAATCTGTTGCTCTTGTTGTCTTGCTGCCTTGCCTGGGTGTGTTGCTGCTCCTTGGGACTCTCTAGTCTTATTATAACTTAGATAAGACCTGCCTTGGACGATGACAAGTTGACTTAAACAAAAGGAAGCCACAATCTGACATGTACCTTCTCTGTTTTTAGTTGTTTGCTGGACTCTAACTTGGGGTGTCTGTTTTCACGAATTTTTACTAGACTTCAAAAGGGTTTGTCCTGGGCAAACTTGTAGCTTAATGGGTTGGCTTGATGGTAGGCCATGGTGGGGGTGGTTGGGATGCTCTGGTGTACCTCCTAGATACAGGGTTTGTGAATTGGTCTGTCTGTGCCTGAAGGTTTTTTTGTCTGTCTTGTGTGGGTAATGTGGGTTGTCTTGGGGTTTGGCATGGGTTGTTGAGTCTTGGACTGTCTTCTTCATTGGGGTGGCTTGGCTGGGGTTGTTCTTGACTTGTCATAACTTGTTGTTTAGACCTTGTAACTCGAGCTTCCATCTGAGGGGTCAAGCTTGTCTTGTATGTGGTTTGATCATCAAGACCCTTTGGGTGAGCTCCTGCTGCACTTCTTGAGGGGACGATCGGATCTGGCCAATTGAGCTATCACGTGTTTTCTCTTCTTTATCAACTGAGCTTCCGAGGAGTACCTACAACAAGACAGACTTACGCCACGAGGGCATAGAAATTTATGGGAGAAAGATCTACTTGATGAGAAAGTAGATAAGCCGTGTCTTGGATATATATTCATCCACTTGGCTATGCTGCTTCTTGGAATAGATCATTCTCCGTTTCCTTTGCACATAATGTTGGATAGGATGCCTGCAAGACATACGCGTACTAGAGGTGCACACTTGGTTATCAAGAGAAGAAGGGTAAAACTTACACTTCTTATAACAAGCTGAAAAAAGAAAAGGCTGGTTCTCATAAGGATCATTATGGTCTTGAGGGAAAGTAGAAGAGGCTTTGCCATTTAGCAAAGAAAACGACAAATTTTGAATCATTAGCAACATCTCTAGAGGATTCTTGGAGGGTTTGGGTACCAGAAGATGAGGAATTATCACAAGCAAAGGAAAGACTCGAACTTATACCGAAACTAGTGGGCTTAATGTTAATGGTATCTAAGGGAGTAGTGCCTTCATTCTTGTTTATCATCTTTTTAGATTTCCGTTTCTTTTAGCGTCTCCTCCTCTTCTTAGAACTTTTTCTTGAGAAGCATCGTTCCTTAGACGTCTCAATATCAAGGATTCAAATTGTTATGGTTGATAATTCTCTTTAATGATAAAAGCTCACCTTTTTACCTTCAAGAAATTTTTGATAAGATTGTCCAGGAATCCTTAATAAAAAATTTCCTCCACCCTTTATGGAGAACTCAAAAACCGACTTCATAGAAATATGCTCATTCTTATTTGAATTACTGTTCAGATCCATAGCACACGTACTTTGTTCATCTAACGCCACCATCTTCACAATCTTGGTGTCCTTAATGCTGATCAAATCAGAATCCGTGCCACTATTGGTTTGGATATCCTTCACCTCCGTGATTATACTTTGATTCACCTTCATACTCGTATGAATTTTTGAAACATGAACAGGTTTCTTACTCTTCATTTCCACGTCAACCGTAGAAGCGACCTCCAAAACTATGTTGCTATTGTCCTTAATAAGAAGGTGACCTTTCACCACCTCTAGTTCCCTTAAAACATCCTTGTTCCTAGGTTCGACAACCAGACCCTCTACCAAATCTATTTCAGCCTCCCTAAACCTTTTCATCTTCATAGAAGCTAACGCCTTACGGAATAGAGCCTTAACGTTACGAGGAAATGAGTTCAAAATCATGGCGCACAAATCCCAAGCAGCTTGAATTTCCCCAAGTTTAAGGGCACAAGTAGCGAGGTTAGAATTAAGGGACACGACAAGATCACATAAAGATTGGACATCTTCACTTCCAATAACTGTAAGACTCAAACTTAGAAGCTTATTACAAGCTTCATCGTAACATGTTGCGGCCCCATCAAAATAATTTTGTCTAAAAAAATCATTCCCCTTGTCTTTAAGCTCCTTAACCTCAAGTAAAGGTGACCCTTGAAGATTCATAAGATAGCCTATCATGGTCTCCCCATCGTCCTCCATAAAGTCATCATTAACATGGGCACAAGCAAAACTTTCTAGAAATTTCTTATAGACGGAAGAAGACATAGACGATTCAAACAATAAAAATACAAACAGCCCACCCAAAAAACGTCACAGACGACTTAGCAAAAAATTCACAAAGACGAGAACACGAACTTCTCGACAACAATAAAGGTCTCAGCACTAGAGAACAACCAGAAACAACAACATTATAAACCAAATTAAGCTAACACCCACTCACCACAATGCTCATGGAGCGACTGAATCACAGTGAATAAGGAAGACAAAGACCGAATGCAAAAACGGTACTTGTACCGTTGATCGGAGAAGAAGAAAGAATCAATCGGCGATTCCCAACAACAACGACAGAAGAACCAATCGACAGAAGAACGATTGAAACCGAGACTGACGACGAACAAATAAAATGAAGCAAACCTTGCCGGCGACCTGGATCGCAAAGGTGACATAGTTGTGTCATCATCTTTCTACTCAAATTTAGTAGTTTAACAATAAGTTATTTATTGCTTAAATTTCAAGACGATTTTTTAAATAAAGACCATACATTAATAGTATATTTATTATATAAGAGACTTTAAATGTAACGTTACTTTTTTAAGTTTTAACATTTTTTAGGTGACATAAATAGCGATAAAATTGTTAATATTAATGGAATATCTTTATTATAATAAAGATATAGTTAATTAAATTTTTATTTGAAAAAAGAGAATTATTCGTACCAATAAAACAATACTCGGTATATGTAACTTATATGATAACATGATTTCAAATTATAACTTAGTCACCCACCCACCTTCACCGCCCCTCACTCCATATGCCATCGCCGCCACTCCATCACCTCCCTTGCCTCTCTCGAGCCACCATTCATGCGGCTTCTATCTCAGGTCACTATCTGCGCTACAGTCCAGCCAGAGTTAAGCTCGCGAGGAACTCGAGATCGGCACAGTAAAAGCTCGGCTCGTGTGAGCTCGGCTCGAGAGCTTATTGAGTCAAGTCGGACAAACGCTGGCTCGGGTCGAAAAGCCCGCGAGCAGCTCTAACTTGTGTGATTTGATAAGATATTACTTATATTTTATAAAACTAATTTTTCATGATTATATCTTTATATCACACATATCAAATGTCTCACTTATTTGCCAAATATTTTTACGTACGACCTTTGAGACTTGTTATTGAAAATGTCGGAGGAAAAAAAAATCAAAACATCAACAATTATATATAGGCTCGATTTGAGCTCGAGTTTGCCTCGAACTCGCGTTAAAGCTCGCAAGCTTTATAACGAGCACAATTTTTTGAAGCTCGGGTAAGCTCGAGATCGGCTCGAGCTCGAGTTTTTGTTCTTGAGCACAAGCCGAGCAAGGCCAAGCTCGGGCTCGGCTCGGCTCGTTAACACCCTTAAGCCAGACGTAAACCCAACACCTCACTAGGCCAATTATTCCTAGCCTAAGAAATCTAAATAAAAAACCTTAATAAAACCAAATTCAATAAAAATACAAAAAAAAATCATTTATTCTTATCAATAATGTGTAATTTACGGAACAAATCTTAGTTATTTAAACAAACAGTAGGTCTTGCTTAAGACGGGTCGGATCTTACAACGGGTATTTTGTGAGAGGAAATGGGTAGAGGGGACAAGGTGGGCTCCCCCCCATGTGCTCTCCACTCACCTTAATGGGTATTTTGTGAGAGAATATGGTATCCGTCTTAAGCTTAAGACGGATACCTCGGTCTGAAATAAGAATTTGTGTTAAACAAATTATGATACGTAATGGATAGAATTTGATAGATTTAGAAGGATGTAGTGTTATACTCTCTCCGTCCCGATCATTTGTTTATCATTTTCATTTTAGGGTGTTTCATTCATTTGTTTACCTTTCTATATTAGGATGATAGTGTATGAGTAATTTGATCACTCAATGGGACTATTGTCCATTTGTCATCCCCCAAGTACAACCACAAATGGTCCTCTACGATTTTCATAATAATTGTGCCAAAAGCAAAGATAAATAAATGACTGGGACGACGGAGGGAGTAATAATTTGATAAAACTAAATTTATTATCAGTTTCGGAAAATTCACATGTACCCTCCAAGTTTGACATTTTGCTCGAAATGCAAAAATTTTTTACCCGAAAAACTTTGAGTGACCATAACTCGGGTTTAAAAATTCAGAAAATGACGATTTTTTTTCAAGTTGTTCATCTTTCCGAGAATTTGATAGATTTAGAAGGATGTAGTGTTATAATAATTTGATAAAACTAAATTTATTATCAGTTTTTAGTTTAAAAAAATGGACATTAAACAACGCAAATATATCGAGATTATTCTTTGTGAGGACACCAACATAGTTGATTAATCTGTGACTCCAGAATTTAGATTACTGTAATGTTGTTAATTTGTTGTTCCACTCAATAAAGCTCCCAAAGCACATCTTTAGTACTCCAACTCTCCAAGTCCCAACAAATATTCTAATAAAACGCATATGCAATCATATTCAACCTTTTCTGTCATATAATATAAAATTAAGAGTATTAAGAAAAGGAAAATGGTTGTTTTTACTTACCATCGCTTATTAATATATAATCATTCGTTTTCCTAAATCGTTGATGACCTAATAAAGTCGATAACAAGAGGTAACAATTGAGAATGTAGGGAGTACTCAAAGGCTTTTTATGAAAAATAATTGTTCCATTTGTTAATAATAATTATAAAATTAAAATAATAAAATGTTAGAGGAGTATACCAGTAGACCTAATAAAGTTGATAATAAGAACTAGGTTTAACTCCAAAGTGTTCCAATGATTAAAAACAACAAATATAGTAATGTGTTACATTAGATAGAATTTAAAGACAACAATGTTTAGGGGGTGAAAAATAATTGCTTCGTCCGAACATTTTACAAGTTTATTTAAATGCCTACAAATTAATTAAAGAATATTGTGTGTTTTGATTTACACATTAATAGTCGAAGTTTATAAATTTGTCATAATAAAAGGCAAATTAGAAAGTTTATTTTGAATAAAGATAGTATAAATATTGTAAATTAAACTAGGGATATGGTAGTTTACATCAAAGATTATTCCATCCCAAGGGTTCAATAAATGTAAGGTATATTTTAATTACAGTAGGTCTTGCTTGTGACGGGTCGGATCTTGCGACGGGTATTTTGTGAGAGGAAATGGGTAGAGGGGACAAGGTGGGCACCCCCCATGTGCTTCTCCACTCACCCTTGATGGATATTTTGTGAGAGAATATGGTACCCGTCTTAAGCTTAAGACAGATACCTCTGTCTTAAATGAGAATTTTTGTTTTAATTAAACATACAATTCAAACGAAAAGAGAAAATGGTAAATAATACTTTTAAAAATTGATCAAGATAGAGAATGATATGGAACACAAATTTTCATTTGTGATGGGGTGACCCGTCGCAAATTTAAGACGGGTCAAACCTCCCTCATAAAAAGCAGGGGGCTCTTTGAGAGGAGGGGTTGACCCGTCTTATGTCGGCGATGCTCCGTCGCAAGTGAGACTAGCTGAGAATGGAGCGAGTTAAATATATGAGATTTTGTTTCATTTCTAGATAAAATTGCGACCAAATATTAATATGCACAAATTCTCATTTGTGATGGTTATTATCCATCATAAGCTTGTGACGGGTCAGATCTTTTTCACAAGCTTGCAAGTGAGAGGGTGAGTGGAAAACCATTGATTTCTTATTACTTGTTCTCTCACTTGCAAACTTGCGATAGGGATCCGACCCATCACATACTTGTGACGAATAATTGATTAATATGAATGGAGAGGAAATTGCCTTCACCATGCCTACTCTACTCCCTTGATAATCATATCCTGTAGTTCATGATATAATTCCCCACACACTCTACCCCTCCAAATAGAAAGAGAAAGAAAGAAAGAAGAAACAAGGCATGAAAATAATGATGATGTTTTTCTACAATCTTCTTACTCTTCATCATCACACTCTTACCACTCATCTTCAACTTTTCAACTCTTCTCATCATTCCTTCCACTTTCTCCCATTTCTCATCATAATCATCATTTTTCAACCCCTTTCTTTTAAACCATCCACTTCTTTATACTACATGAAATAATGACTTTTACTACAAAAACCAAATATAATGAGCAACATATAATTAAGAAGAAGAAGAGAGTTCAAGAAGGAATGAAGTAGATAGATTGCTCTTTTGTATTTTAAGTTAATAATTACTTATTTTACAAATTAATTAAGGGTTTGATCTTATTTTTCATCTATTTTTGATCTCAATCTCTTAAGTTGCTCTTAATTGTTACGGGGAATCAAGCATCTTGGTCCGATTCTTTGCTTAACCCTAGCTCATCATCATCATCATCTATAAGCTACGTCACATTTCAAATTTTCAAGTTTTATTCAATAGGATAGTACTCTTATGTTATATTTTATAAATTTTTATTTGAGACGGGTATAACTTGTAAGCGTGAAACAGATCTAAAACAACTATCGGTGTTAAACTAAAGATAGGTTGTTTGTGGATCCGTTTCATTCTTAAAGACGGTCTAAAGAGAGACCTACTTATATGTAACTTTTTTAATTTTGTGTTAATAATTTGTATTAGTTTTTATTTTGATAATTGTATTATTTAAGTTTTTGATCTCTATTTGTTTCTTGAAAATGTATGGATTACTACCTTATCATAAGCTTGTGTTTCATACTAAAGATTACTCCATCATTTTTGAAGCAAGATATTATATATTTTGCTTATATTTTATGACCTACAAATTATGTTTATATATGATTTGTTGTTTGTAAGACTAGATTAGGCATATGAGGTGATTTTGATTGCTACGAAACATTGCTCAACGATTAACAAAACGTGATGATAATTGATAACTCGATCTACATATTAGGGTTTATAATGTCAGAGTGTGAGTATACAGACGAATCCATAAATCCATAATAATCCATTGGTTTCATTTTTTTTTTTTCTTTTTCTTTTCTTTGTCTAGATGAAGCGGTTTAGATAATGGAGCTAGGAACAATATTTAGATTTGTGATTTGAGTAATTAGATTACTCCCTCCGTCCCAATCATTTGTTTGCCTTTGATTAAAATATCTCCCACAAGGAATATAAAAGGAAACAAATGAATGAGACGAATGGAGTATTTATTATCCCTATGTTTTTGCGATATCTAGATAATACCTTTTTTTTTCAAAAATATTAGTGTTATCCCTTAGAGCAAGTCCAATGATTTAGCCTATAGACTTGCTTGCAGTTTTTAAAAATTGCAAGTTAATGGCTAAATCATTGGAGAATACCAGCTATTCAGCTAAGATAGCTTGAAGTAAGCTACTAGCTTTATTAAGCTAGTTGCTTAAATGACCAAAATATACAACTAATAGAAATGTTTGATATGTTTTAATTACTTAATTAAATTAATTGAAAAAATGAAATTGAGAAATAATGTGGAGGTATTACATGTACGCTACTTAAAAATTAAGCTGGACCATTGGAATGAATTGGTAGCATGAAATTAGATTAGCTTAAAATGTGATGTGACAATAGTAAGCTAGTTGCAACTAGCTTACCATTGGACTTGCTCTTAGTAACTAGATAAATAAACCCCTTAGCAAGTTTGGAAATTAAACAAAATTGAGTTAAAATGGATGAAGAATATGAAACATAAAATAAGATGATGATATGATTTTACTCGTTTGAAGGCTTCTTATTTGAAAGATATAGAAGACATAAAATAATGTGAGATACATTTTATAGGTTGATAAGTTAAAATAAAATGAGAAAAACAAATAAATGGAAGAAGAATATGAAAACTAACAAGAGCAAAGTATTTGGAAAGAAGATGGAGATTAATAAGGAGGAAGATGAAGATTGTTGGATGATAAGGATGAATTGGATAGAAAGTTGGAACTAACGAAAAAAAAATTATGGAAATTTAGACTTAGGTTATGGTGTATAAATAACTAAAGGATTTAAGGACATTCTTGATATTTTTGAAAAATGAGCGGTATCATGTAAAAAATGAAAAAATATAGGTATTATATAGGAAAACGCTTTAAATTTTGTTACAAACTAGGAGAGGGTTAGAAAAGGTCTAATATGGGTTAGGTAAATGTTGTCGGGATTTTAATTTAGTATGACGGGGTTGGGTTGGGTTGGGTTGAATCAGTCTAATTGGATCATAAATTTGTATGATCTTAAAAAAAATATACTCCGTATATTCGAAAAATAACGTACTTCGTACTTATTTATTTCTTCTTCTGTCAAATTTATTTGTTTAGTTTCTACATTTTCTGTGAGAAATAAACAACTAAATGAGACACAAGTAGTAACATATAATTTTTTTTGTAGGATAAACAAATCCTTGGGAGGAAGAAGTAATATTATCCATAAAACAGTGACAACTGACAATCTTATATCATCATTATATGAACGTGTTTTACTATTTACATGAACATATGTTTTATTTTCTTTTTATTGTAGAATTGGATCAAAGGATCATATTATAATGTCACCTCTTCGTAAGATTTAACAAGCACGGTTATAATTTTAGGACCATACCAAGCTTTTATAGATCGTAAAATAATAGAATTGTGGAATCGAATGGAGATTCAGATAAGTACAGTTAAATCCCAGCATTAGAAATAAAAACAATGCATCAGGATTTCGAAAGCTTCCCGTCTTTTTGAAAGCTTCCCATCTTACTATTACATGGGTTTATTAAGTAGTCAAGGACTCAAGGCTTAAACTGGAGGTTAGCTACAATAACTAAGGGAGGTTAGCTATAACTAAGGGATACAATAACAACATGATAATAACATGATAAGACACCCCAGAGTCGAAGATGGGGGATGTTAAACGCCAAGACTGAATCAAAAATCGTCGAAGAGAACCTGAGGTAATCCTTTTGTGAAAATATCTGCAATCTAATAACGAGAAGGAATGTGCAAAGCGCGGGAAACATGCTAAGGTCACACTTTGCTTTTAGAGTTTTAGATCATATTCACGCACCCATTCTATTTACACAAATTCTCATTTGTGACGTACCGACCCGTCGCAAGCTTGTGACGGGTCAATTCCCTCTCACAAAGTGCAAGTGGGTGGGAAATGGAGTCCCCCACTTGCACTTTGTGAGAGGGAATTGACCCGTCGCAAACTTGCGACGGGTCGGTCCGTCAGACACTACAAGAAATCTTTTTTCAGGCGACTGTATTAAGGCGACTGATACTAGTAGCCGCCAATTTAGCGACTGAAAATATATTCGGGCGACCGAAAATAGTCGCCAAATTGGCGACTAAAACAATAATGCAAGATTTATATATAAAAACTCGGGCGACTGAAATCAGTCGCCAAATTGGCGACTGAAAAAGCCTTTTGGCGACTGATTTCCGTCGCCAATTTGGCGACTACCAAATTCAGTCGCCAATTTGTGTATTATTCCAGAACAACAAAAACTCATCCGCATTCATCCGCTTTCTTCATTTTTCTTCAAACCCGAAAAAACCCCAACTACAAAGTCGCCACCACCACTACTCCACTCCCTCAACCACCACTCCGACACTAGCTCCACCGGATCTTTGTGCTCTCCTTCTTCTTGTGTTGCTTTGTTTGTTCTAATTGGTGAAGGTATATTTGTTCTAATTTCAATCCTTCAATTAATTTAGTTTGTTTGTTTAATTTGTGATTCCTACTTGTATTTAGTTTATTTTATATGTTTATATAAACATTTGTGATGATTATTGGTTTAGATGTTAAATGTTTGTTGTAATTTGAATCTTTAGATTAATTGGGGGGTTTTTTTTTTTTTTTGGTGAAATGTAAGAATCTATTAAAATCAAATCAGATATTACAATACGACTATTTTGATCTACCAACTACAAGGAATACAATTCTTCAAAGTTTCATTAACAACAAACTATGAATCCAATCAAGTTCTCTTCTAGGGATAGACACATTAAGCTTAGTTTGGACTCTACTCCTCACAATCTTCCTTGTTTCTTCCAATACCAAAGCCGGCATCTGCAAACAAGCTTCAACTCTAACTCGATTTCTTTGCTTCCATATGGCATAGAAAGTGGCCATAAAAGCACAACCAATAACCTTTTTCTGGAATCTAGACATCTGAGATTGATAAACCCATTCCATGACATTAGTAATAGGTAACTGAACCTGACAAATCTGAGCCATGCCCTGCAGCAACTTCAGACTATAAGAGCATTCCTGGAACAAGTGATTATGATCCTCTCTTGCAGCACCACATAATAGACAAATATCATCAGTACAAAAGCCAATATCAAACAGTTTTGCTTTCACCTTGAGAGCCTCCCTCTTCATGAGCCACCCTATAAATTGATGCTTAGGACTGCACCAGTCATTCCATATATACTTTGCCCATGACACTTCCTGAACTTTGTTCCTCAAGAACTCATATCCATTACTAACAGTGTAACCATTAGCATCAACTATCCAGTGATTATCACAATAGCCACTAGCTAGTACATCTCTTACTCTGCAAACAGCCTTCCAGCCAATACTTACATCAACAGGAAAATTATAAATAGAGAAAGAAGTACCCTTTAAATACACTTGATGCACCCATTTAACCCAAAGACTATCAGGCTTAGTATAAATCCACCATACCAGCTTTCCAATTGCAGCAGTGTTCCAAACAATACCATTCCTTATTCCTAACCCACCTTCAGCCTTAGGGAGACAGACCTTTTCCCAGCCAACCATTGGAGTCTTCATATAATCAGCTTTTCCATCCCAAAGATAATTCCTGCATAATGAGTCAATCTTTCTTATAACTCCTTTAGGAATTATAACAATATTAGCCCAATATGTATACATAGAAGTTAGTACAGAATTCACAAGCACAAGCCTTCCTGTATAAGAGAGAAATCTAGCACCATAACTCCTAATTCTTTCCATAATCTTATCAATCAGCACCTGACAATCCTTCTTGGTCAATCTTCCTGCAGTGATGGACAAACCAAGATATTTAAAAGGCAACTTCCCCTCCTTAACCCCAGATACTTGTAGAATATCAGCCTTGACAGAAGCAGGAACTCCATTAAAGTACGCATTAGTCTTTGAACCATTCATCTGAAGTCCAGAAGCTTTAGAAAAGGTAGAGAAGGATCTCATCATTGTCATAATAGAATCAACATCTCCTTTACAGAATAAGAGGAGGTCATCCGCAAACATAAGATGTGAAAGCTTAAGAGGAGCACACATAGGATGAAACTTGAACTTCATATGCTCAGTTGTGTACATCAAAATTCTGGATAAATACTCCATGGCAATAGTGAACAACAAAGGGGAAAGGGGATCCACTTGTCTTAATCCTTTCTTGCCTTGAAACATTCCAAACATATCCCCATTAAGCAATAATGAATAAGAGGCAGTAGTGACACATTCCATTATAAGATTAATGAAATGATTAGGAATAAGAAGAGCCTGCAACATTTGCTTCAGAAACTCCCAACAAACCGAATCATAAGCCTTCTTAAGATCCACTTTAAGCATAAACCTAGGAGAAACAACCCTCCTATTATAAACTCTAACCAAATCCTGGCAGATTAGAATGTTTTCCACTATACTCCTTCCCCTAATAAAACCCCCTTGACTAGTACTGATAATATGTGGTAAAATCTGAGCCAATCTATCACACATAACCTTAGAAATGCATTTATAGATCACATTACAACAAGAAATAGGCCTAAATTGAGTGACATTTTCAGGCATCTCACATTTAGGAATAAGGGTAATGACAGTATGATTAACTTGTTTCAAGAGGTTACCCTTCTGAAAAAAATCCTTCACAGCATCACAAACATTCTCTCCTACAATGTCCCAAGCATCAATGAAGAAGGCACTAGAGAAACCATCAGGACCTGGTGCCTTATGCTTAGGAATACTAAAGATAGCCTGTTTAATCTCCTCATTCGTCACAGGAGCCAAGAGTAGATGTTCATGCTCAGGCAAACATCGAGGCCCCTGCTGAACAACAGAACAGCTAACTTTCATAGTCACTTCCTTTGTGCCAAGCAGGTTATGATAAAACTCTAGAAACGCAGCTTGGACATCAGCAGGATCTTCACAAAGAATACCATGAATATTCTTTATCCTCCCCACATTCCTCCTTATTTGATTAGAATTGATAATTCTATGAAAATATTTAGTATTGTCATCACCATCAGCCACCCAGTTATCCTTAGCCTTCTGCCTTAAGAAGCTTTCACTTGCTGCTTTGAGTTCTCTATAAGTATTGGCAGTATCAATCTCCTGTGAAATCAAAATATGATTCCTAGGATCATCTCTCAATTGAGTCTGAATATGCTCCAGAAGCTTTAACGTTCTAATAGCATTATTCTCAACATCATGGAACCTGTCATTATTCAGCTGCTTCAAAGGAAACTTCAAGCTCTTAAGCTTTTTAACTAGAGTGAACATCTTAGTCCCATACCAATGCCCCTGCCAATGATGCCCCACACACTCTTTAAACCCAGGGTCCTTACTCCACATATTAAAATATTTAAAACTCCTTCTCTTAATCTGATTATACTCATTTTGCTGTACAACACAAGGAGTATGATCAAAGACACCTTCAACATAGAAATGTGCATACAAAGAAGGAAATTTTGCCCTCCACACATGATTCACAAGAACCCTATCCAACCTACTGTAGACCCTTGTAAGAGCCTCTTGCTTATTTGTCCAAGTAAAATAAGATCCTACAGCAGGACTATCCACTACTTCACATCCATCCACACACTTCTGAAAATCTCTCATTTCCTCTTCACTAGTAGCACCCCCTAACCTTTCAGAAGGAGCCAGAATAGTATTGAAATCACCACAAATAATCCAAGGTTCCTTATAAAGCTGCTTATAAGAGACCAACCTATTCCACAGAGATTTCCTTTCTTCAACCCCATTAAAAGCATAAACAAAGGTTATATAAAATGTCTCCCCAGTTCCACAATCAGTAGCCCTAAGATGTATAAACTGAGCATTATACTCTAGAACCAACACACTAAACTTATCAGGCTGCCAAATAACCCAAATTCTCCCACCTTTATGCCAATTAGAATTAGTTGTAATACACCAATGAGCACATAAGTTATTTCTGATACCATTTAGAGCCAAGGGTTTAACCTTGGTCTCAAGGAGTCCAAACAATCCAACTTTATAATGATGCAGGAAGCTTTTAATACTATTCTGTTTAGCTGGACTGTTCATTCCCCTAACATTCCAAAAACCAAAATTATTCATTCCCCCATCAGGAGGAATGACACTACCATGTGTACCAACACCAACTCTAGGCGTAGCATTGTTCAGGGCTTCCAAAAAAGTATAAGTCCCAAATTTTTGCGTACTCTGTCCTGCATCCACCAACTCCTGCCTACTCAACCTAACTACAGGTCTCACAGGTGTTTTAGCAGAGACCACAGCACTTTGTTGAAGAATTTCTCCCTGTTTTTCCATAGGATTCACCTGAACCAAACTAAAACTCTCCTTTGGTTCAGATGTACTAGCTGGTATAACAACATCCTTCCTCCTCCACTGTTTCTTTATCTCCTGGACCTTTTTCTGTCCTAGATTCTTCCTACACACTCCCACATCATGGCCAATACCATTGCATTTCTGACAAAGAATTGGCTTCCACTCAAATTCCACCTGAACTGATACAATCTGACCTTCCTCATCCAAGAATTTGACATACTCAGGGATAGAAAGGTCAAATGGAACCATAATCATAACCCTAGCAAAACCAAGACGTGTTTTCTCCAAGGTCGCACCATCACATCTAACATACTCCCCAATCAGACCTGCAATTCTAGGGATACATTTCCCCCAAAATTTTAAAGGTAGATTGCGTAATTTGACCCAAACTGGAACCTCCTTCACCTCCGATTTTACTAGATCAATATTAGGACCCCAAGGCTTAACAATCAACGGTTTATTATCAAAGAGGAAATGCCCCTGTTTTAACACTCCATTTTTAGCATCCTCTGTGTTAAATCTCACCAGAAATACCCCATTGGGACAAAAGGACACCCTATCAACACCATAATTACTCCATATACGCCTTATAAAGCCTTCAACAACATCCACAGGAGGATTTGCACCCAATATAAAGCAGTAAACAGAGTTTTTCCAAAAGTCTAGCTCCTCCTTAACATCATCCACAGTAAATTGTAACAATTCATGTGGTTCCTCAACAATAGCAGGCAAAGAAGAGTTACCTTTTCCAGCAATTCTCCATCCATCATTACTATCCTCCGGAACAAGAGCCTCTAAATCATACGGCGCTACCCCAACGATTTCATTCACATTTTTGGTCTTTGAAGAAGAAGACGGTGCTCCAATACGAACCCTATTATTTGTATCATCAGTCGTAGCAATTATTTTGGAAGCGATTGAGCTATTTTTGTGATTTTTTTGATTTTTTGAAGAATGAACCTGAGAAGATGAGCTATTTTGATGTTTATGCGTCGTCATTGAATCGGCGCTGATTCCTAGGTTAATCTGTCCCTTTCTCTCTCTATCTCTAACATTCTTTGTCTCTGTTATTGATATTATTAGTGTTGTTAGTATTAATTTTGTTGGTATTGTTAATATTGATTTGGGTTAGTGTTGTTAGTAATGGGGTTTTGATAATTTTCATGATTTGGGTTAATGTTGGTAGTATAGGGGTTTTGGTTAGTGTTTTTTTGATTAGTTTTAGTATGTTAATAATATTAGTGTTATTAGTATTATTTTGTTAGTATTGATGATTTTGATTTTTGTTAGTGTATTTCGTATTAAGGTTTTGATAAATATGATTGTTTGTGTTAGTGTTGTTAATATTTGGGGTTTTGATTAGTTTTAGTATTTTTTGTACTTGTTGTGTTGGTTAATGTTTAGATTAAAATGAAGAGATTGGAGCGTACATGGATGTACGAAGAAAGACTTGATAAGAAAAGACGTTCTACCGCTAAATTTATAAAGGGGGTTGCCGAGTTTATTGAATTTGCTAGACAACAAGATGAGTATGATTTAGTAGCACATAAACTTAGGTGTCCTTGTATTAAATGCAAAAACATGAAATATCTACATGACATTGAGGTTCAAGAACATCTTTATACAAACGGGTTTTGTCCAAACTACTACAACTGGATTTCTCATGGAGAATCATTTTTTTCACTTCCCGAACAATCTGAAATCCCACAAAATGAGAACCCATATAGAGATATGGTAGCTGATGCATTTGAGTCTAATATTTTCAATAATGATCATATACCAATGAGTGAAGAAGAACCACACCCACAAGTAAAAGTCTTTTTTGATATGTTAAAGGCGAGTGAAAAACCATTATATGAAGGGAGCAAAATGTCATTGTTAGAAGCCGCCTCTAGGATAGTAACTTTGAAATGTGAGTACAATTTGCCATTTACTTGTGTTGATGGCATTGCTTCTTTGATTGAGGATGTTATCCCCGTTAATAATGTCATGACCCGATCATTCTACAATACCAAAAAAGTAGTGAAAGGTCTAGAACTTCCGCATTACAAGATTGATGCATGTCCCGATGGATGTATGCTCTTTTGGAAGGATGATGTTTTGCTTGACAAGTGTAGTAAATGTGAAAAGGCTAGATATAAGACAATTGAGGGAAGTATTGTCTTGAAAGGTAAAAAGGGAAAGAATGAAAAAAAGAGAGGTGAAAAGAGTAAGAAACCAATACCCGAAAATCCCGTAACTTACTTTCCTCTAGCTCCTAGACTTCAAAGAATGTTTGCTACCAAAAACATTGCCGAGCAAATGAGATGGCATAAGGAAAATCCTCGTACTCCGGGAAAGATGTGTCATCCGAGTGATGGAGAGGAATGGAAGCGGTTTGATATGCTTTACCCCGACTTTGCTGAGGAACCCCGTAATGTGCGACGTGGCCTTTGTACGGATGGTTTTGCTCCATTTGGCCAGTTTGGTAGAAAGTACTCTTCTTGGCCCGTAATGGTCACTCCATACAACTTACCACCTTGGTTATGTATGAAAAAACAATTCATCTTCTTGTCACTAATTATTCCTGGTCCTGATAATCCAAAAACCGCCTTAGATGTTTATTTGCAACCTTTGGTGGAAGAATTGCAACAATTGTGGGAAGTAGGTGTGCAAACATATGATGTGTCTTTAAAGCAAAATTTTCAACTAAGAGCTTCATTGTTGTGGACCATTAATGATTTTCCCGCCTACGGTATGCTATCTGGATGGTCTACCGCGGGAAAAAAGGCATGTCCTTGTTGCATGTACCAAAGCAAAGCATTTTCGCTTCCTTGTTCCCATAAAGTGAGTTGGTTTGATTGTCATATACAATTCTTACCGGTGGGGCATGCCTTTAGGAGCAACAAAAAAGCTTTCAGAAAAGGTAAAGTGGAGCGCAATCATGCTGTAGATCGACTTCCGGGGGATAAGGTGTGGGATATGGTTTGTGATTTGTCACGTACTATTGATTGTACTAAAGCAGAGACGGATGTGCTGAAAAAGAAGAAAATTGGTTGGTTTAAAAGAAGCATTTTTTGGTAACTTCCTTATTGGAAGACGATGTTAATTAGGCACAATTTGGATGTAATGCATATAGAAAAGAATTTCTTTGAACAACTGATTCACACGATTATGGATGTAAAGGGAAAGACTTGTGATACTGTTAAATCACGAGAAGATTTGAAGACAATTTGTCATCGTCCCAATCTTCACATTCGTAGCGATGAGTCTAAGCCGAAATCTATTTTTACACTTGACAAAGCTCAAAGGAAGGTATTATGTGAGTGGTTAAGAAAGTTAAAATTTCCTGACGGATATGCATCCGATTTTAGTCGATGTGTTGATATGAAGGAGCTAAAGTTGCAAGGCTTGAAAAGTCATGATTGTCATATCTTCATGGAACGATTATTACCTGTATCTTTGAGACATCTTCTCCCCACTCCTGTGTGGAATGCAATTGTTGAGATAAGTCAATTTTTTCGAGATTTATGTTCGTCTTCAATATGTGTTGATGACATGATTCGTCTTGAGGAGCAAATACCAGAGATAGTGTGTAAGTTCGAGATGATATTTCCTCCATCATTTTTTAATTCCATGGAGCATGTACCGATACATTTGCCTTACGAAGCCAACAGTAGTAATTAAATTATAATTATTATCGTACTATATAATTGATTTAATATTTATATACTAGTCTCAACAACTATTAATCCCATCAATTATTGAATAGGTTTCTTAATTAGTGAAAAAGAAAATTGGTAACAAAGCTCGGGTTGAAGGTTCTATATGCAATGCGTATTTAACGGAAGAGATTGCAAATTTTTGCTCTCTTTACTTTGAAAAACATATAGAAACCAAAGCAAAATACTTGAGTGTTGATAAAGCGGATGAACTTGAGACACGTTTACCCGAGTTTTTCCAAATGCATGATGATGAGGGTTGTTCATCAATTGGGGGAACAAGATATTTGGATGACAAAGAATATGATCGTGCTCACCTTTACGTTCTTTCTAATTGTGAGATTTTGGAATCATATGAAACGGATTTTGTGAATGATTTCATTAAAGCACATCCTAATGTGAATAGAGATGATGTTTGGAGTAACCATGAGGATCAATTTGCAGCATGGTTTCGGAACCATGTAATTGAGTTAAATATCCAAGATGATTTGATCAGGACTTTGGCCTTTGGTCCTTCACGAGAGGTGAAAACGTGGAATCGTTACTCGGTCAACGGATTTAATTTCCATACATTCAACTACGGTAAGAATAAGGCTAGGTGCAATTATGGTGTTACTATTTCTTCTCTTGATGACAACGAATACTATGGTATAGTTGAGGATATCTTTGAGTTGAGCGATAATGGGCGTGAGCGTTCTTATAATACTGTCTTATTTAAGTGTGAATGGAAGGATAACTCTGTGGCCGGTATGAAAGTTCATGAACGTTATAAAATCATCGAAGTGAATCATACCCGGACATACTCAAAGTATGATCCATTTATACTCGCACATCAAGCCAATCAAGTATATTTCACTTCTTATCCAAGCACGAAGAATGATCGAAATCAAAAGCATTGGTGTGCAATCTTTAAGACAAAAGCACGCTCACAAGTAGATACAACTTTTTTTCAAGAAGAAATAGTATCTAGCGGGTTTATGTTGTCTCCACCTGATGAGGACATTTATGAGAATGGAAATGAAGAGGGTGAGGATTTAGAAAACGAGGATGGTGATGGTCAAGTTGACGGTGATGGGGGTGGTGATAGTGATAATGATAATGAATCAAATGGTGATGATGATGATGACGAATTTGATGATGATAATGATTAATTGGGTAAAGATATATTTATATATATTTTAATTAAGTTTTTTATGTTATTTGATGTTTTTTTTTATGTTATTAACAGTTTATGTTTATGTTTGTTTTTTATGTTATTAACCGTTTCTAACAATTTGAATATTTGTGTAATTGTAGATGGCAGGAGGTCGAGGTAGACAACGTGGCGGCGGTTCAAACAGACGCCGTAGTACTTCTTCAGTCGACGAGGAGGAGATGGAGGTTAATGATCAGCAGAGTCCGGTGGTCGAGGAATCGACCAATGACGATGAGTCCTCGGATCAGACATCGGAGAATATCCAGTTCACCCCGGAAGGGAAGATGATACTTGATCCCGCGGGTTTTTGGTAAGACAACGACCAATGTCTTTAATTTATTATTTTATAATTATATTACATTATTTAACATAAATGCATACTATTCCATAATTTATTTTTCAGGTTTTCGTATCAAAAGGTTGTACGAGGTTGTACTCAAAGTACAAAGATGAAGATGACGAGGGTTGCTCCTACTTGTTGGACAAAGGCTACCTCCACACAAAAAGAGGAATGGTTCAATAATTTTAGGGTATATTATTTTTGTTTATATTTTGTTATATTATTATAATTTTCAATTAATAATTTATTTTACTAATACTTACCTTTTAAATTGTAGAAAACATTTGACTGGCCGGCGGGATTAGAGTATATTGTACGTCAAAGGTACAATGAGACATGCACTAGACGGTTAAGGGACAACATGTATAAGGTTGTCAAGAGGAAGAAGGAGCCGGAGCATATGAGAGGTATTTAATTTTTTTTGTTATTTGTATATAGTTATAATTTAACACATTTTATCATATTTTATAATACTAATTTAAATTGTAGGTGGTGCATATGAAGATATGTTTAAATATCGTGAAACTCCGGAGTTTCAGGCTAGGTCGGCCCAAGCATCTAAAAATAAAAGAGGAGGAAAGAAAGATGGAGCGACTGAGCCGTCACATCACGCAGGATCTCGATCTTTCTTGGACCTAGTTTTGGGTGTAAGTTATAATTTCCACTTCTTCGTCCATTTGAAAATTATAACTTAAGTTCTTTTTATTATTAAAATCTTCTTATGCAAGTCTTTAATTTCTTCTTTACACCCATTCCCGACTCCAAGACAATAGAAGATATTGGATAAAGCCAAAAGATAAGGAACTATATGTAAGTTTCAAACCATTTTTGAATTTTTACGATAAGTTCATTTTTTTGAATGTTTAACAAATTTTGTAGCTATTTTTAATAACAATGTTTATATTTTGTAGGAAGCATTTTGCGCCGAGAAAGTTAGGCATCCCAAGAAATCCGATAACGAGATTTGGTTCGACTTGGTAAAAGGTTTCAAGAAGGGGAATGTGTACGGAATTGGCTCGGCTAAGGACGTATTTTACGAAACTCCAAGGGGAAGAATGCCTTCCAGCTCAAAACAAACCTACGAGCCGGGAGTCGTAGGAAAACTCCAAGCCCAACTTGACGAGGAAAGAAGAAAAAACGCCGAAAGGGATGAGGAACTTCGGATAATGAAAGACAAATTTAAGGCTTATGAAACCATGTTCGACAACTGCAATCAAGGTCCGCCTCCCTTTCGACGAGATTATGATGAAGGCAATGGAGGTGGTGGTATGCAAGCCGAAGCCAATATGACCCTTGGCTTTTGATATTAGTTGAGAAACTTGTTAATTGTGGTTGTTTAAACTTGGTTTTGTTAACCTTTAAGAAGATTTGTAAACTTGAGACAATTTTCTTGATATATATGAGGATGTTCGTTTCTCATCGTGTTGTTGTAAATGTGTGAAATTGTGGTTGTTTTCTATTGTACTTGCATGGTATGGTATGGTAATGAAATGGCAGGATGAAAACAGAATTTTTCGTGCAATAAAACAGGTGTTTTGGCGACTGAAATGTTCATTTGGCGACTATTTTCAGTCGCCAAACCCCCTGTATTTTTACAAATTAAAATGACTTTGGCGACTGATTGGCGACTGAAATCAGTCGCCAATTTGGCGACTGAATGGTTTAGTGGTCGCCAAATTGGCGACTGAGGGCGACTGAAATCAGTCGCCAATTTGGCGACTACTTCATCTTTCAGTCGCCAAATTGGGCGACTGATTTCAGGCGCCATGTTGCCAATTTGGCGACGCTTTTTTCAGTCGCCAAATTTGGCGACCGAAATTAGTCGCCCGAATTTTATTTGGCGACTAATGACTGCGACTGGGTCTTGGCGACTGATTTCAGTTGCCAAATTCATTTTAGCGACTGAAATTAGTCGCCAATATCAGTCGCCTGAATGTTGTTTTCTTGTACTGAATTTGGCGACTGAAATCAGTCAGTCGCCCAATTTAGCGACTGAATGGCAGAGATTATGATGAAGGCAATGGAGGTGGTGATATGCAAGCCGAAGCCAATATGACCCTTGGCTTTTGATATTAGTTTAGAAACTTGTTAATTGTGGTTGTTTAAACTTGGTTTTGTTAACCTTTAAGAAGATTTTTAAACTTGAGACAATTTTCTTGATATATATGAGGATGTTCGTTTCTCATCGTGTTGTTGTAAATGTGTGAAATTGTGGTTGTTTTCTATTGTACTTGCAGGTATGGTATGGTATGGTAATGAAATGACAAAACAGAATTTTTCGTGCAATAAAACAGGTGTTTTGGCGACTGAAATGTTCATTTGGCGACTATTTTCAGTCGGCAAACCCCCTGTATTTTTACAAATTAAAATGACTTTGGCGACTGAAATCAGTCGCCAAATTGGCGACTGAATGGTGAAGTGGTTGCCAAATTGGCGACTGAGGGCGACTGAAATCAGTCGCCAATTTGGCGACTACTTCACCTTTCAGTCACCAAATTGGGCGACTGATTTCAGTCGCCATGTTGCCAATTTTGGGGACGCTTTTTTCAGTCGCCAAATTTGGCGACCGAAATTAGTCGCCCGAATTTTATTTGGCGACTAATGACTGCGACTGGGTCTTGGCGACTGATTTCAGTCGCCAAATTCATTTTAGCGACTGAAATTAGTCGCCAATATCGGTCGCCTGAATGTTGTTTTCTTGTACTGAATTTGGCTACTGAAATCAGTCAGTCGCCCAATTTAGCGACTGAATGGCAGAGTAGTCGCCAAATTGGCGACGGATATCAGTCGCCCTATTGACTGATATCAGTTGCCAATTTGGCGACTACTCTGCCATTAAGTCACCAAATTGGCGACTGATTTCAGTCGCCAATCAGTCGCAATATCAGATTTTATTTGTAAAAATACAGGGGGTTTGGCGACTGAAATCAGTCGCCAATTTAACAATTCAGTTGCCAAAACCCCTGTTTTATTGCAAGAAAATTTCTGTTTTCATCCTGCCATTTCATTATCATACCATACCTGCACGTACAATAGAAAACAACCTGAATTCAGTCGCCCGCTTTTTTAATTTAGTCGCCAATTTGGCGACGGTCTTTAGCCGTCGCCTTTGTCGGTCGCCTGAGAGCTGCTTTCTTGTAGTGTTCAAAATATGCTTGATATATTGTTGACTTTTTTTATTCTATAGCACGGTCTAGTTTATGAAGTTTCACGCATAATTTTCTAATAGTACAATCAGTGATAGAAGGACCTATAAAAGCAAGAATGGTGATCACAACATATACTAATATACTATTACTTATACATTCATTCCCCATGCTCCCTCTAAATTCCCTCTTTTATCTCTCTTAACAAAAAAAAACCTAAACCTAGCTCCTCGATCTACCGCCTCTTTCGTCCGCACACTACCCTCTTCCTAACCCTACCTTTTCGTCGGAGATGGGTGATGATCATTATTTATACACATATTTTATGCTTCTCTTAGTTACATATAACTCGATTTACCGTCTTTCCATGCTTATTTCTATGCTATTTTAGCTAGAATATTGATTATGCCGCTTCTATTATGTTTTAATGCAGATTGGATGCATTTGGAGCTTTTTGAGTTTATATAGAGCATGGCGGAGTCAGATCGTAAAAGGTTATGCAAGGGAATCGAGAGCAATAGAGAAGAAATGAAGGAAAACGAAGAAGCAAGCCATTTTGAAGGCTGCTCGATCGAGCAACACTGTCTGCTCGATTGAGTCGGGCTGAAGGATGCTCGATCGAGCAACATCACTTTGCTCGATCGAGCAACCCACTGTTTTGACGGCTTTTTGATTTTCTTAAATTAGTTTAACCTAGTTAATTAGATTTTATTATAAAAGGAAAGCTCGTCTTTCATAATTATGGATGCTTTAATATTAGAAACCTAAATTAGTTTGCTTTGCCTCTGAATTTTATTCATCAAGACTATTGTCTTTAGTTCAAGCTTGTAATTGGTATTATTTAATCTTTCTTTTTTATTCAATTAGTTACCTTCTAGTTCTTTAATTATTCTTTGTTACTCCTTTTATTATTGTTAATCATGTTTGCTTTATTTATTATTGTTGTTATTAATATCGTTATGAGTAGCTAAATTCCTTTTTAGGGTTGAAAGAGGATCTAAGATTGTTAGAAGGGATAGACTAATTAATTGAATTGCAATTGCATGGTTATCGTTTGATTATCGTTTTAATTCTAGTTGTTTGATTACTGGCCAGGATTAATTAACTAGTCTCGCGACTTAGGATTGACACCGACCAAGTTAAGACTAAGATAGGCTACGATAATTGAATAGAACTCGTTTAATGATAGCGATCGCATGTTAGATTGTAGATCTAAAGGGCATAATTCAATCGACCGATCTTGTGACCTTAGATAACTTCATTGCATGATAGTTGATTATACCCTTACCCCTGAATAATAATCCTAGTGAACCTGAGACCCTAGACTTTTAATCTTATTTTTTTCAGCCTTTTATTGTTATTGTTTGCTATTTATTGTTATTAACTGCTATTAGTTTAGAACATAAATCTCAAAACCTCGAAATTGTTACTATCGAGACGAACCTAGTTTAACAGATTAGAATACTACCGCCTCCCTGTGGATTCGATACCTTACTTACCGCCGACTATTAGTTAGTAGTGAATTAGGTTTACTTTGATTAAGGTGACGCGACTTTACCCTTATCAAATTTGGCGCCGTTGCCGGGGAGGCAATAGTTTTCTGTTTGTTTCGACTTAGTTTGTCTTTTTCTTCGTCTAAGGGAACCTAAGTTCCTTGAGACCGTTCTTATCCTTTTCTTTAGCGTTCGTTTATGCCCAGGTGTTCTAGGTCCGATCTTGTACCCTACGACTCCGAACCAGAGAGAACTCTCCGAGTTAGACAAAACTTTTGGAAGGAAATTTAAGAAGGAGAAGACTTGAGTACGCTTGACACAGTTTACACCGAATTTGTCGCAGAAAAACCATCCTTAGAAGAGGATACACATATTTGTGCACCCACTACAACCATGCCTACTTTAGCCAGCCATTCGGAGCCTACCGTTGCATCTATTCCCAAGGGATTCAAACTCCCTACTACGGGTAATGGAACTTTTGAGATTCGTCCATCTTATATCTCTTTGGTGGAGCGAAACATGTTTGGAGGAAGCCCCACTGAGGATCCTGCTAAGCATATGGAGAAATTCACCAATTAGTAATGCTCTATTCCTTTAACGGGTGGGGTAACGCAAGATCAGATCAAGTTGGTGTTATTTCCCTTTTCACTACGAGACGGGGCAGAAGATTGGTTGGGTGAGTTAGATGTGGATGCACTTGGCATCACTGATTGGAATTCTTTGGCTCTTGCATTCTATAAAAGTTATTTCCCGCCACAGAAAACCAACGCCATCCGAAGTCAAATCACAAGCTTCAAACAAAGTCCCACTGAGAACTTCAATGAGGCATGGGTTCGCTTCAAGAAGCTTGTCAAATCCGTTCCACGTCATGGTTTTGATACTTGGTTCCTATGCAACCAGTTTTACAATGGGTTATATGATGATCAGAGAACATTGCTAGATTCTGCTGCCAATGGAAGATTCCAAAATAACACTACTGATACTAATGCATTGGAAATTGATTGATGAGATAGCTACTCACACTGCTGAGTATGACAATCCCAGGGGTAATGCGAGGAGAGGAGGTTCGGACAATGTCGTTGCAGCTCAGTTGGAGGCATTAACTGCTAAAATTGCTGGATTACAAACTTCAAAATCCTTGGAAAATAAACAAACGGTTCATGCCATGGTTCAACGAGAGCCAACCTGTGAAAGATGTGGTACTATGGGGCATAATGCAGTAGAGTGTATGAGTACGGTTGAGCAAGTACTTGCCTTTCAATCCTTTAAGCAAGGTACACCGTACTCTAACTTTTACAATGAAAGGACGAGAGAGCATCCAAATTTCTCCTACCGAAGTCAGAATGTTCTTAATCCTACCCCACCGCCACCTCAGCAACAAGGTTCCTCTTATGTGATTCCTCAGAATCGCAATTCCCAAGGTAACTATAACCGTTTAAATCAAGGAGGCCAAAACTTTCAACAAGCTCCACCTCCAAGTAATGATATGGCGGAATTAAAAGTCATGTTGCAGCAAAGTCTCATGATACAATAAAAGCAAGATGCTCATATCTCTCAATTGATCGCACATAACAAGATAGTTGATACTCAAATTGCCCAATTGGCAATTCAAAGTCCACACAACAACAAGGTAATCTTCCTCCTCAAGGACATCCTCCACATGAACAAGCCAATGCTATTACTTTGAGGAGTGAGACCCATTACAAAGGCCCGGAAATAAAAGGGGATGATACCGATGAAAGTATGGAAGTTGTTGGTCAAGATTCGGAAAATAGCGAAAAAGTGGCTGAAAAGGCGGTTGCTCGATCGAGCAACACCCCTTTGCTCGATCGAGGAACCCAGGAAAATTTCGAAAATTCTGCTCGACAAGTTTCCGAAAGTTCTTGTTTTGACAAACTCGATCGAGCAACTTCCCTGCTCGATCGAGCAACTTCCCTGCTCGATCGAGCAACCCCTGATCAGGCTGGTAAGTCCTCTAATTCATCTTCAAAAGCAAAAGAAGCCGAGCCAATCGCCATTACACTTCATTTTCCGCACCGCCAACATAAATCCAAGCTCGATAAACAGTTTGGAAGGTTTATGGAGGTGGTCAAGAATTTTCAAGTGAGTGTACCTTTCACTGAGTTGATCACTCAAGTGCCGGCTTATGCAAAGTTTATGAAGGACATATTGACAAGGAAGCGATCCTTTAATGAAGTGGAGACGGTGGCATATACTGAGGAATGCAGTGCTCTGTTACAATCCAGATCACCACCTAAGCTAAAGAATCCATGGAGTTTTTTTATTCCGTGTAATATAGGTTGTTTAGCTATTAATAAAGCCCTTTGTGATTTAGGGGCTAGTGTTAGTGTGATGCCATTTTCTATTTGTAAAAAGCTAAATATGGGTCAACTTACTGTTACAACCATGACCTTACAAATGGCCGACCGTTCTATTAAACACCCTTTGGGAATTTTAGAAGACGTGCCGGTTAGAGTAGGGAAATTTTTCATACCAGTTGACTTCGTTGTTTTAGATATGGCTGAGGACACCCAAATTCCTATCATCTTAGGACGACCATTCCTCCATACTGCGGGGGCGGTTATAGATGTTAAGAATGAGAGACTTACACTAACAGTGTGGGATGACACTATTACTTTCAATTTAGATAATGCAATGAAACACCCCATGCTAGAAGAGACATGTCATAGAGTCGATATTGTGGATTTAACTATTGATGACTGCCTTTCTTTGTGTTTGAATAGGGATCCTCTGAATATCGTCTTAATTTCCAGCACTGCTGAAGCTGGAAGCTCACGGAGTAAGGAAGTAGTTGAGATGGAAAAACTGCTGACAGGGGAGGAATGTGATTTACAAAAGATGTATAGCTTAGGTAACCCCCCCTCCCCAAGGTCACCGAGGTAAAGAAACCTGAACTTAAACCCCTCCCCTCTCATCTTAAATATGTTTTTCTTGATTCCCATGAGATGAATCCTGTAATTGTCAGTGCTAACCTATCGGAAAGCCAACTTACTGATTTGTTGGTAGCTTTAAAAAGCCAAAAGAAGGCTATAGGTTATAGCATTGACGACTTACTAGATATTAGTCCTGACTTTTGTATGCACCGTATCCACTTAGAAGAAGACTATAAACCTTGTAGGCAGGGTCAGCGTCGTTTGAACCCCACTATGCAAGAGGTAGTTAGAAAAGAGGTGCATAAATTGTTAGATGCATGAATCATATATGCTATTTCTGACTCAAAGTGGGCAAATCCTGTTCAGGTAGTCCCTAAAAAGGGAGGGACTACGGTCGTCACTAATGAGTATTGATTATAGTAACTAGACTAGTGACATGGTGGAGGATGTGTATTGATTATAGGAAGCTGAATGTAGCTACTAGGAAAGACCACTCCTCTCTTCCCTATATTGACCAAATGTTAGAGCGTCTAGCGTGTCATAAATATTTTTGCTATCTAGACGGCTACTCGGGATTCTTTCAGATCCCCATTCATCCTGTCGATCAGAAAAAGACTACCTTCACATGCCCTTATGGTGTCTTTGCTTACTGAAGAATGCCTTTTGGGTTATGTAATGCCCCCGCCACCTTTCAACGTTGTATGATGGCTATTTTTTCTGATTATATCGAGTCTATTATGGAGGTCTTTATGGATGACTTCAGTATTTATGGGACCGATTTTGATAGTTGTTTTGCTAATCTGACTAAAGTCTTACAACGTTGTGAGAAAAGTAATCTTGTGTTAAACTGGGAAAAGTGCCACTTCATGGTAACTGAAGGGGTGGTGCTTGGTCATTTGGTGTCTGGACGAGGCATCCAAGTGGATAAGGCTAAAGTGGAAGTGGTTGAACAATTACCGTACCCGTTAAATGTTAAAAGTGTTATAAGTTTCTTTGGTCATGCGTGCGGGGTTCTATCGCTGTTTTATTAAGGATTTTTCAAAAATTGCTCAACCATTGACTAAGCTTCTCCATAAGGATGCCCCGTTTATGTTTACTGATGAGTGTATTAAGTCTTTTGACAGGGTTAAACAAGCTCTAATCTCAGCCCCTATTATCCAGTCTCCTGATTGGAATTTGCGGTTTGAGATAATGTGTGATGCCAGTGACTATGCAGTTGGGGCTGTTTTGGGGCAAAGGAAGGATAAGGTGCTACATGCAATTTACTATGCTAGTAAGACTTTGGATGATGCGCAAGTTAACTATCCTACCACTGAAAAAGAGTTACTTGCGGTTGTCTTTGCTTTAGATAAGTTTAGAGCATATCTTGTGGGTTCTAAGGTGATAGTCTACACTGACCATGCAACACTTAAATACTTGTTGGCTAAGAAGGAAGCCAAACCTCGGCTTATTCGTTAGATCTTGTTATTACAAGAATTTGATTTGGAGATCCGGGATAAGTCTGGTGCAGAGAATGTGGTTGCTGACCATTTGTCTCGTTTAAGGTTTGAAGGGGGAGATTCCATCCCCATTGATGATTCGTTCGCTGATGATCATCTCATTGCCATTACCGTGGAGACTCCGTGGTTTGCCGATTATGCCAACGTTTTGGTTGGGGGAATTATGCCTCTGGGCCAATCTTATCAGCAAAAGAAGAGGTTTCAACACGATGTCAAGAGGTACTTTTGGGATGATCCTTATCTATTCCGGGAGTGTGCCGATGGCATTTATCGACGATGTATTCCGAAGGGTGAGGTACATGCCATCCTTTCTCATTGTCACTCTTCTCCTTATGGCGGTCATCATGGTCCCTCAAGGACATTTGCTAAGGTTATGCAGTCGGGTTTTTATTGGCCGACTATTCTCAAGGATGCTACTACATTTGTCCGTTCTTGTGACGCGTGTCAAAGGACGGGTAATATTTCGCACAGGCATGAGATGCCTCAAACGGGTATTTTAGAAGTTGAGATATTCGATGTTTGGGGTATTGACTACCAAGAGCCATTCCCATCTTCCCGTGGTAACCAATATATTCTAGTAGCAGTCGACTATGTCTCCAAATGGGTGGAAGTTATTGCCACTCCCACTTGCGATGCCAAAGCAGTTGTTAAACTGTTTCAGAAGATCATATTCCCACGATTTGGGGTTCCTCGTGCTCTCATTAGCGATGGAGGAAAGCATTTAAATGAACGCCATCTTAACACTTTATTGAAGAAATATGGCGTTACACATCGTCGGGGGTTAAGTTATCATCCGCAGACAAGTGGCCAGATGGAGGTTTCTAATAGGGAGATTAAGTCTATCCTTGAGAAAGTTGTGAGTAAATCCAGGAAGGATTGGAGTCGTAAGCTCGATGACACTTTATGGGCTTACAGAACTGCTTTTAAGACTCCAATCAGTGCTTCTCCATACCGGTTAGTCTATGGTAAGGCGTGCCATTTACCGGTAGAAATTGAGTATAAGGCTATGTGGGCCATTAAAGAGCTTAATATGGATCCCTCATTGGCGGGTAAACTCAAGTCCAGATGGTCGGGGCCGTTCATGGTTACCGAGGTGAACAAGTTTGGGTCGGTTAAGCTACAAACCGACAAGGGTGAAATTTTCAAAGTCAATGGTAACGCTTGAAGATCTATTATGATGGGGCATTTATAGGAGTGATAGAGGCCGTCGACCTTTTCACTCTTGATAAATCACCATGACTTTGAGGTAACACGGTCGTGCGGGACCGATATAAACCAGCGCTATCCGGGAGGCAACCCGGTATTTGCTTGTACTTCATTTGTAATTTTATTTAAAATAGCTTAATTATTAATGTTATATGTTATTTAGATTTAGTTTGGATAGTTAATATGGGTCTACTTTATTGAGTGCGGTAAGGGAGTGATCTAACAATTTTATTGAGTGCTTGCAGGCAATAAAATTGGAAGTCGCTTTAAGAACGAAAAGAAAGAAAGAACAAAAATAAGAAAAAGAGGAAAAACTGAAATTTCAGGGTTGCTCGATTGAGCAGCATCACTTGATCGATCGAGTTAGACATACACCCTATTTATCCGAGAATCGAGCAAAAGTTCAAAATCTGGAATTTTTAGGTTGCTCGATCGAGCAGCCTGACTTGCTCGAACGAGTCGAGCCGCTCCGACCGGTCCCGAAGCACAAAAGTCAGATTTTCCCCAAATTTCTTTCATTCTTCTTCATTATTTCGGCACTTACTCTCTCTCTCTCTAACACACATATCCTCTCATAAACCGCATTCAAACACACTAAAATCATCAATTAATCATCATACTAGCATCAACAATCATCATTCTACTTGTTTTAAATACAATTTGTGAAGAAATTGGTGTTTTTGCTCCCTTATTTTGCCCAAAACGTGAATCTAGGGTTTGCTTCTTATTCTTCAATTTTGTGCTTTTAATTGTTGTTTGTTGCTTCCTTGCTTCGTTCTTTAGTAATTAATTACTCTTGCATTACTAATTGCTCCGTCTTACTTGCGTTTTAGACTCAAAATTTGATTTTTTCGAATAAGGGTTTGCTACATCCGTCTTTTTGAGCATATTGTGGTGTTTGTGTGCTTTATTTACTTCAATTCGTCATGTCTAGACAAGTAGGAAGTAGTAAGCGACGTAGAGAACCCCGTTTAATCCGACAATCTCAAATAGAAGCGATTCCTAGTAATCCCACTTACCCATGGATCATTTTTAGCACACAAGACCAACGTGATCACTTTGCTATGCTTATGGGTCATCCTACGGACCCTACTCGTTGTGTGTGCCCCACCATTCTCGGTGCCCTCGGTTTGGGTAATGCTATTTTTTATATGTTAGAGCGAATCGGGTTTGGTGGGTTATATTCCCTCAATGAATTTTCTTATCGACCATTGACACTTGAATTCTTTAGTTCCTTCGATTGGGACGGGGTATATAGGCGTGTGTCTTTTCGGTTGCTCAATAGGGATTTTGTGTTGTCGTATGCTGACTTAGCTAATCACTTTGGTCTTTCTCTTGGTAATGATGATGCTTTTGTTGCTATTCCTTCTGGCTTTCAAGCAGTTGAATATTCTCCCCTTTTTACTGGTCTTCCTAAGCCGCGTGTCAATGCCATGGCTGTCAATGATGTGCAACATCTTTGTTTAAGGTTGTTTCTGCGTTTCTTTAGCCTTCTTTTGTTTTCTAGGAAGGACCTTAGTAAATTAAATTCTCATGAGGTTTTATTACTTGCATCTACCCTCAACCCCCAACATGAGAATGTTTTTCATTTCCACCCGGTCGGTTTGGTGTGTTATGCTTTCTGGAGAGTGAATTCCCCTACCCAACATTGTTTGGATTGTGGTGCTTTAGTCACTAGGTTGGCTAGGCGACGTGCTGGGTTTGGGGGAGACCGTCGATACACACCCTAAAACCAAGATACATGCCCATAGGGTCGACGAGGAGTACTTGCGCCACACACTATGCTGAATTAATGCGTTAGGTAACGCTCAATTTCAGTGGCGGGTACGGGGGTCCCGGTGGATAGCTCTTCCCGACACCGGTAACCGTCTACCTTCTACGGAGCGGTTGCCTACCCATGATCCTGAGACTGGACCTACCCCTCCCCCTCGTTCTTTTGTGGTTCCACCTGAGCTTATTTTTACCTTGGCCGAGACCCGTCGACCTCATCGGCGGATCGCCCCTTCTTCTTCTGCTCAGACCACCACCACCCCGACTCCACACTCTACACCCACCCCGACTCCGTACCCTTACCCTCCACCTGCTTATACCTATGATCCGGCCTTGGAGAGGGAGATTAGGATTCACCACGGATTTAATAATGACTTGGTGATGAGGGGACTTTGGGAGAACCTTATGCGGACGGTTCTTAATGCTACTGCTGGTTGGACTCCTCCGAGCTACTACCGAGGTCGGGGTGACGAGATTGGTGTGTTCGACAATTATGGGGTGACTCCTCCGCAGTTTTCCCAGGAGTTTAGTCCTGACTTTGGTTGCCTGGGTCGTTCGTGGTATACTCCTATCCGACCGGATGCTCCGGTTGGTGGTTTTGGTGAGCCATTTGGGGCTTCGTCTTCTGGTGCTACTTAGAGGGATGATGATGATGATGATGGTGATGATGAGGTAGTAACAGCTGGTCACTACGTCCCCATTTTGCAGCTGGTTTTGGGAGGCTATGTCTATAAAAGCTGGTATTATCTATCCTTGTACTTTCTTTTATTGTATTTTCTTTTAGTTATCTCTCATTCCCCTTTGTTAGTTGTGTCCTTTAGGTTGCTAATGTTGGTTGTTGTGTGATTGCTGTGCTGTTAGCGTCACAATGAGGACACTCTGACATTTAGGTTTGGGGGAGAGTTTTTATTTATGTTGTGTGTTTATTTCCGTTGTGTGAAAGAGAAAAAAAATCATAAAAATTGAAAAATTTACAAAATCCAAAAACATGTTTTTATTTTATTAGGTCGAGTCTTGGTGAAGTTGAATAACAATGATGATAATTTGCATTGTTTCTGCATTTGAATCCCAAATAAGTTGTCCATGTACATTGTTTTGACTTACTACTTTTGAAAACAAAGCTCATGGTACAAGTCTTGACCGTTTTTGACATACCTTATGCTAACTAGATTTGGCCAATTTTTGTTGGTAAACCACTTAAAAATTCTTAGGTCTATAGAGCTTCCTAGGCCACGAACATCAATAAACTGGTCTCATTGTCTTTAGGCTTGAGTGTGGTACTCCTTGTGGAATATGTAACATCAAATTGCATAAGTGTGACATTCGTTTCTTGATACTATACGCGTTCGTTTGATAAGTGCATGAGGAAAGGCGGTTCTTTTTGTTCAAATAAGCCTCACATAGCCAAAAAGACTTGATTTTATACCCTTATTATTGAGTTCTTTATGTTTAGCCAATTTGAGCCTTTTGTAGCCTGTTTTACAAGCCATATAATAGCTACATTCCTAGAATTTGCCTACCTTATCGGGATAGTCACAGTTGCATGTTTTTCTTATCTACTTGTCTACTATGGTTGGGTCGGGATTTCTGAAAAAAGAATATCAAATGGGTGTAGCAAGTACGTTGGCAATTGTGTCATTTATTCCCTTTGCTGAGAAATATTATGAAGCAAAAGATTTGAAAGAGAAAAAAAAGAGATGGAAAAAGAAGAAAAAAAAAGATTTGAGAAAGAAAAAAAAAAGAGGAACAAAGAAAAAAAAAATGTTTGCTTCAATGAATTGTTCAAGGGATAATGAAAGGGAATATACTAGAGTCTAATGCATTTTTCAGAGAGCAATGTCGATATCTCTCTTGTGTTGTCAAAGTTTAAGATGATTTCTCTAGTCGGGTGTTGGTTTGTGCTAATCTTGTAGATTTGTTTTGGTAAGTGTCGCTGCGACTACCGGTCTTAGCCCCACATTCCCATACGTGCCTTGGCACAATCCACTTATATACCTTCATCCATTAGCCTCTCCTGTTGTCTTGATTCATGTACTTTATAGCGAAGGCGTATTAGTTGGGGAAATTACTATCACATGAGAATGCATGCATGTTTCATAAGTTGAGTGAGTGTTTCTATTTCTTTCTATCTTCACAAAACTCATCCTTACATAAACTTATGAGTGCATGAGTGAATCCACGAGAATCCGACAAGTTGAGCCTGCAAGATTGAAAGGTATTTGGTTTTTGTCTATACTACGGTATCATGTAAAATCTTGGAATATGAGCTGCGTTTTCTACTTTTCCGTGCCTTTAAATTTGTTTTATTGGTACAACTTGGTCATTACTTTATTATAGATATGAGTAGCTTGGGATTTGTATGTGCATTAACATTAGCTTTGAGTTTTTCATTCACCATTTGTATGTTTGTCCTTGTATAGTGTTGAGTGCTTTGCTTAGGGACAAGCAAAAGATTGTCTTGGGGGAGTTTGATGATCATTATTTATACACATATTTTATGCCTCCCTTAGTTACATATAACTTGATTTACCGTCTTTCCTTTCTTATTTCTATGCTATTTTAGCTAGAATATCGATTCTGTCGCTTCTATTATGTTTTAATGCAGATTGGATGCATTTGGAGGTTTTTTGAGTTGATATGGAGCATGTCGGAGTCAGATCGTAGAAGGTTAGGCACGGGAATCGAGAGCAATGGAGAAGAAATGAAGGAAAACGAAGAAGCAAGCCATTTTGAAGGCTGCTCGATCGAGTAACACTGTCTGCTCGATCGAGTCGGGTTGAAGAATGCTCGATCGAGCAACATCACTTTGCTCGATCGAGCAACCCACTGTTTTGACGGCTTTTCGATTTTTCTAAATTAGTTTAACCTAGTTAATTAGATATTATTATAAAACGAAAGCTCGTCTTTCATAATTAGGGATGCTTTAATATTAGAAACCTAAATTAGTTTGCTTTGCCTCTGAATTGTATTCATCAAGACTATTGTCTTTAGTTCAAGCTTGTAATCGGTATTCTTTAATCTTTCTTTTTTATTCAATTATTTACCTTCTAGTTCTTTAATTATTCTTTGTTACTTTCAGTATTGTTAATCACGTTTGCTTTATTTATTATTGTTGTTATTAATATCGTTATGAGTAGCTAAATTCCTTTCTAGGGTTGAAAGGGGATCTAGGATTTTTAGAAGGGATAGACTAATTAATTGAATTGCAATTGCATGGTTATCGTTTGATTATCGTTTTAATTCAAGTTGTTTGATTACTGGCAAAGATTAATTAACTAATCTCGCGAATTAGGATTGACACCGACCGGGTTAAGACTAAGATAGGCTATGATAATTGAATAGAACTCGTTTAATGATAGCGATCGCATGTTAGATTGTAGATATAAAGGGCATAATTGAATCGACCGATCTTGTGCCTTAGATAACTTTATTGCGTGATAGTTGATTATACCCTTACCCCTGAATAATAATCCTAGTGACCCTGAGACCCTAGACTTTTAATCTTATTGTTTTCAACCTTTTATTGTTATGTTTTGCTATTTATTGTTATTATTTGCTATTAGTTTAGAACACAAATCTCAAAACCCCAAAATTGTTACTATAGAGACAAACCTAGTTTAACAGATTAGAATACTACCGCCTCCCTGTGGATTCGATACTTTACTTACCGCTGACTATTAGTTAGTAGTGAATTAGGTTTATTTTGATTAAGGTGACGCGACTTTACTCTTATCAATGGGTTTATCCCTTGGCCTATCTCCGGCGAATCGTCACTCCCCCTCCTTTCCTTGCTTTTGTTTTAACCACACTTCTCCTTTTTGGCTCCTCTTTGGACGGATCCCACTCGTTTGGTGTTATGGGTGGCTGGTCTTGGTAATCAACGGTATCCTCCTCCTATGATCCTTCGTATTGTCCCCGGTCTTGCATGTAACCTAAGGTGTGTTGCCCCCTCCCCCCACGCCTGGTTATGACCTCTTTTGGTTCGAGTCCGATCGATGGGTATAACCCATTTGGTTTGTGTCTTAGGTGTTTCCTTTACGGTTATGGGCCTCAGTTGATTAGGTGCTCCCCTCCCCCACCTGTCGACCGATGTCGGTTTCTGTGTTTGTGATGTGGCTTGGGAAACTTGATCATGTTGAATGTAAGGTTCCAGGTTCTACGGGTTTCTTTGGGGCTTTCTGGATGGCTTTGGCTCGGGTGTGGTGAATTCCTGGTTTCTATGGAGTGGTCTTGTTGTGGTAGTTGGGTTAGTCTTTCCGTTTGTTTGAGTGAGGTCTTTTTTGGCAATTGTTGGATCCATAGGCTCTTTTGTTGGAGTGAGGTAAGAATTAGCGGGGCTTTTGCTATAAGGGAAGTGACGTGGTAGGGTCGAGTAGGGGTTTGGTGGTGATGTTGGTTGGGCTGGATGCGATGGTCTTCCTTAAGTAATGTCGTTATTTCCATTTCCTTTTATTTAATGCTTTTCAAATAATCGCCTCTTTCGAGAGACTCTCCCCTAGGTCGTATAAATTCATGTTTCATGATTTTAGTTGGTATTTGTCGATCAAAGTGACTATTTGTCTGGTTTGTGCTGGATGTACCTCGAATAATTCGCCTATGAGGTTCTTGGCTGGGATTTTGGATACGCGGAGCCTTTGTTTCCTCATTATTAGTTGGTTTGACTCCTTGGGTTGCTGGTCTATGGACTGTGGAGATCGATCAACAAGGTGTAGGAGAACCTTCTCCATCGGTGGCAAGCTTGTTTGGCTCGCATTCCTCTATCCATTTCTACGCTCTAGTGACGTATGTACACATAGTTCATCTCGTTGGCTGGTTGGAGTTCTTAGTAATACTGAAGACGTTGAAGAAGCTGACAATCGTCCTCAATCTACCTTGCTCATTTTGCATGCTTATGTTACCAGTCGTGGCGTAGTACCAGCTTATTTAGTATTACAATTTGTATTTATGTAGAATAAATTTGGATGTAACTATGGTCTTATAGGCCCAAACAATATGTAGTTACTCTTTATACGACTGCCAAAAAAAAACAAGGATGAGAAAGAAAAGCACTGTCATGGTAGCATGAGTGAAACTCTCTAGAAATCGTATCAAATGTAGAAGTCGGCTTTTGATTTGATGCGGTTCAATTCTATAATGACAAAGAAGAGTAGATACGATAATAAAGATGAGAGTTTTTAACACTGCCACGACATGTAAGACATTTTTAAATCTATACGAGTGTGTAGCTTACCGCGAGAGGAATCAAACAACGCAAAAATCACGTGAAATGGTGGGAAGACAAATTAAAGGAGAACGGTTGAACCAAAGTTGATTATTAAAGGGCATGTATACGCATGATTGTATGAATGTCAAAGAGTTGCGTAAATCGCTGGTTCAACTAGCGATTTCACAAATTTTTATATAATTATTACAATTTTTCTCTAAGATGGTAAATTCGTTACTTGAAGTAGCGATTTAGCCTAAAAATGATTAAATCTCTATATCAAGTACTGATTTGCCTAATCTTTATTTTTATTTTTTAAAGGGAAATTCTACGTTATACGCTTGCGTTTTTCGGTTTTCTATGTTGTACCCTTTTTTTTTGTATTCTACAGTGTACTCCTAAATATCTTACTAATTTCTCCATCGTGACCTCATTTAACTATTCATTAACTTTATCACTATCAAACAACCATACTTCGACCTTTATTCGGACTCACTAATGTTATATCACCATTGTATCTGAGAAGCATCACAAATTACTTTATATACGCACAAACTACTATTAAAAATATCATTTATGATTCATGACATGATAATTGAGATTTGATGAATTTGTAGTTAGATTTGTATACTATTTGATGGGTTAATGTCTAATCGGCAAACTAATAAGTAAATGAGTAGATTATGCAGTAATAGGAATGGTAAATACACGATTTAATAGGTTAATTAAGAAACTAAGTTAGCAAAGACAAAAAAAATAAGTTCATAGTATAGGCTAATGTAAAGAGTTTACGTGTACACCATATAATTTCAAAAATGTAGGGGTACAGTATAGAAATTTGAAAAACTCAATGGTACACCATAGAATATCCTATTTTTTATGTACTGATGTGGACCCAGCGAAAGGAAATGGTTTAAAATGGTTTAATTTAGTTATGAACCTTACTTTGAATTAGTTTAGTTATGAACCTTTGAAAAAAAAAGTTTCTTAAAATTGGCACCTTAACTCTCTGTCATTTAAGGGGTAAAGTTGGCAATTCACCACTTTTTCTTAAATTTTCCTAAAATAAAAATGGGGTGGAGGGAGTATTTTATTAATCAACCCTATCAAATTAATTTTCAGTAAGTAGAGTAATATATGGAGTTCATATGACATCTTTATTGTAAACAAACAGTGAAATTTAGGCCTCGTTTGGTTCATACGGAATTAAAATCACGTGTTAGTTTGCAATTCAAAAACCAAACACATGATTTAAAATCCTCCATTAGAATTCACCTGAATTGCGTTTTTATGTTTGGTTATCATGCTGGAATTTTTTTTTCTAGGAGTTTCGAATGACTTTGGGGGCAAATAGTTTAATTCTTCATTATATATGTAGGAGTTAAAAACTCCCCTATTTTAATTACAACAAAATAGGGTGACCAAACAACTTCCAAAACCACAATTTATGAAATTTTAGAATTCTCATGAACTGGATGCGTAGTCAAACGAGCCCTTAAAGTCTGTATTTAACGATGGATCTCTTCGGAGATATAAATAAGCTTAGACAATTGCTAAGTGTGTTTGCTGGCATTATTTCGTAAGTGTAAGAAGCATCCTCGATCAACTTTTGGAGAAAAAAAAATTATAAAGATATGAGAGTTATGACCCGAGTTCAACTTTTGTTAGTAATATAGTTGCCTTTATGACTCGTGCACAAAAAAAAATCAAAAGATGGAAGAATGTAATACTATTACGGATACATAATCTTTGTAGCTAATATTGTTATTCTATTGATTATGTATATCTTTCTTGTTAATATTGTGTCCTTAGTCTAGGATTATTCTTATCTTTTAGTTATTAGTTTCCTAGAATTATGGTTCTAGTATCCTTTTTAATGTATATATGTATATACATTGTACCTCTTTGTTAATAATTAAGCAATCTTTTAATCTCAATCTCCTTCTCTATGTGGTATAAGAGCAACAACCATCATTCTCTCAAAATTTTTGCGACACTCTTCCCCATGTCGTCCTCCAGTACTACTATTCCCAATTCATTCGAACCCCTCTCTCCCTTCATTGTTATCAATTTGAGTCAATGCATCAATTTAACTCCACAAACATATCGCTCATGGACTACTCAAGTTGAATATTTCCTCCTCGGATTTGACTTGTTCAAATTTTTCGATGGTTCACATCCATGCCTATCATCCACCAAAACTGATGCCGAAAAGAAAGAAGTGTCGAATCCTGCACACCATACCTAGGTTCGTTATAATAGGTTACTCAAAGGTGTAATACTTAGTACGATAGACAAAACCCCCCATGCCGTGTGGACTACTCTACGATCTACTTAAGGCAACCTGTCTCGGAGCCACATTCTTCAAGGCAAGGATTGACTCAAGTCGATCTCCTAAGGTGAGAAATCTGGCACGACCTATATGCAAGAAATACGTACTTGCACGAACGAGTTAGCTCACTTAGGAAAACCGATGGATGCTGAAAACATTATTGGTCAGGTAATTGATGGTCTTGATTACGCCAAATGCAAACCCGTAATCGACGCGGTAAGTGCTCGTGACACTCTTATTTCCTTTAATGCTTTTCATGAAAAATTGTTCCTTCACGACCTCACTTATAAACCCAAAACTCCCTCACCAACCTTCGCTGCCTCTATCCACTACGCCACCCATAACCGCGACGCTCCAACACCTAACAACTCCCTTGGTCTCCTTCCCAAACCGATTGTCCTACCCTCCTACATCCAGTCTCAAACCAACTCTCCCTCTGTTAATTTCAAAGGCCGCTGTCAATGGTGTCATAAACCCGGACACTTTGTGGAAATATGTCGGGACTTCAAACGACGCTTCCCCACCATCCAATTCCCCCCTATGCCACGCCACAACCCTCAACCCCAAGCCCATACTGCCACGGCAGACACCTTCTCTGCCCACAACTACTACCTTATTCTCGACAGCGACGCTACTCACCATATCACTCATGACCTCAACAATCTCGCACTTCACAACGCGTACGATGGTGTCGATGATCTTATTATTGGAGATGGGTCCTCTCTCTCTCAATTGACAATATAGGTTCATTTTCTTACTCCAACTCTAATATCTCTTTACAGTTTAAAGATGTTCTTCACGTTCCTTCTATTTCCCATAATATTATTTCCATTCCTAAACTTTTTTCTACCAATAATTCTCTTGCCATCTTCTCATCCTCTTCATGTTTTATTAAGGATATTCAAACCGGGACAACTCTTCTCCAAGCCAACAAACGGAACGGCATGTTTGAATGGTCACCCTGTCCGCCGCAAGTCCACTCCAGCTCGTCCATCTCCCTTGAGCTTTGGCATCACCGCCTTGGCCCTCTGTCTTCTAAAATTCTCGATAATCTTAGTCGTCTAGCTAATTTTTGGTTTAAAGACTTTCATTTAGACTCATGTTCTGCGTCATTCATACTCCCCCTGATTCCCCTACGATGGCTTCACCCCCCTGGCACTCCCATTTCGAACCAGTCCCCTGCCTCGTCTAGCTCCCCTTCGTCCTCATCTGGCCCCTTCTACTCGCCTGACTCCACTACGGAGCCTGCTTGCCTTCCTACTCGTTCCATCATCACTCGTATCACAAATAACATTATAAGACCAAATCCAAAATACGCCAAGGTCGCCTCCCTTCACTCCTCCTCTTCTACTCTACCGACCATTGTCAAACAAGCCCTTCTCGACCCCCAATGTCGCGCTGCCATGGAGGATGAATACCAATCTCTCACAAAAAATCAAACTTGGTCTCTTGTCCCCTCTCAATCTCATTTCAACACCGTTGGTTATAAATGGGTGTTTCGCATAAAATATAAACTCGGCAACACCGTTGATAAGTACAAGGCTCGTCTCGTTACCAAGGGATTCCGTCAACGACCGGGTCTTGACTACACCGACACTTATAGCCCCGCTGTAAAACCTGCTACTATTCGACTCACTCTCCTCCTTGCCCTCGGTAATTCCTGGCCACTTCGTCATCTTGACGTAACAATGCTTTCCTTTAAGGTTCTCATACCGACACCGTTTACATGTCCCAACCACCTGGTTTAATCGACCCCTCATTTCCCTCTCACGTTTGTCAGCTTAGTAAAGCAATTTACATCCCAAAACAGTCACCTCGTGTGTGGTTTACTGATCTCCACACTTACCTTCTCTCATATGGCTTCACTAACTCAATTTCCGACCCATCACTCTACCATCTCAAACACTTCTCTCACTTACTTTACCTTCTTGTCTATGTCGATGACATCATCGTCACTGGTTCCTTTACGGCTCACCTCACGGATTTCCTTCAACATATTCATACCCACGACTCCTTAAAAGATCTTGGACCACCATCGTACTTCCTTGGCATTGAAGTCACCCCCAACCAACACGGGTCCTCACTTAAACGTCTTTTACGGTATCTCAATGGTAATAGTGATCTTGGCCTTCAGTTACACTCAAACTCCCCAGTGGTCCTCCACGCCTTTTGTGATGCTGATTGGGCAGGTGACAAGGGCAATTTTGTCTCAACAACGGTCTTTATTACTTACCTTGGTCGGAATCCCCTTTCATGGGTCTCTCGCAAACAGAAAACTGTCGCTCGTTACTCCACTAAAGCGGAGTTTCGTGCCATTGCCGACGTCACCGCGGAACGTCTCTGGTTGCGCTCTCTGCTTTCCGAATTGCACCCCACCCGCACGTTTGTCCCCTTCATTTATTGCGACAATATAGGGGCTACACATTACTCGAAAAATCCGGTCTTTCATTCTCGCATGAAACACGTTGGTATTTCCTTTCACTTTGTTCGCGAACATGTTCGCAACAATGCCATCCGAGTTCAATATGTCCATACAAATGATCAATTGGCGGATGCTCTAACAAAACCGCTGCCTCGACCAAGATTTGTCTCGTTACTATCTAAGATTGGTCTATCCTTCGGCTTGTCCAACTTGCGGAGGCGTATTACGGATACATAATCTTTGCAAATATTATTGTTATTCTATTGTATTATGTATCTCACTTGTTAATACTGTTTCCTTAGTTTAGGATTATTCTTATCTTTCAGTTATTAGTTTCCTAGAATTATGGTTCTAGTATCTTCCTTAATGTACATATATATATATATATATATATATATATATATATAGAGATATATATTAATATAGATATATATATATAATATTATATATATATTATATATATATATATATATATATATATATATATATATATATATATATATATATATACCTTGTAACTCTTTGTTAATAATTAAGCAATCTTTTAATCTCAATCTCCTTCTCTATAAATACTCCGTAAGTCCGTAAGAATTTGTTATGGCTCGATTAATTATGTGTTTGAATGCATTCGAGACTGGCTTAGTGCTTTGACCTTGAGCTAGTTCAGCTTAAAAAATTGACGATCGAGTAATCCTGGTCATTTGTTTATTTTTGGTTCGGCACAAAAACCAAGGAAATGAAAAGGTGACCATTTGTGGACGAGTATTTGTTAGTGGAGAACAAGTGGATCATAATAGATGTGTATGATCAAGTTACCCATAAAATTAAGCGATTATGTCCATTTTAAAAATTAATAACCAATCCATTCTGTTCCATTGACGGTGGGGTTGCTAACCTCATGTCCTCGCCCATCATCGAAGATTGTCCTCCTATGACTACATTTTCTCCTCCTTCTACCCCGATCATCAAAGACAAAGAGTGTAACACCCTGGCCCAAACCCTGGGTCGGAAGCGGTCACTCATGGTAGCTCGCAATGCTGTGTATGTGGCCCACATATCAACACGGGTCTTTTCCAGCGCATTTTGTCCTCACTCATGCACATCCCGGGAACCTTCCTAGTAGGTCACTTATCCTAAGACTATTCTCTGTCAAGCACGCTTAGCTTTTGAATTTTTTTGTATGGATAATTAGAAAAGAAAGTGCACTTTGTTGATATGAGTAGTACTTTCAATCTCTTTAAGCATTAGACAGATTTTAAGTCAATCAATGGATCTTTACAAAGGCTCTTTACTCATGGAGTATTACACACCCTCATTTGAAGAACGCAACGTCCTCGTTGCGCTTGGCAGCATCTGACAGCAGCCATGCATTCCCAGAATCCTCCCCCGCTAGGTGGATGACAAGGGTACTCCGGGCCACAGGCTCACTGCACGGTCGCAGGGTTGCTCTGATACCACTTGTAACACCCCGCGTGTTTCCTCTGTGTTTTTGGTTCACAAATTTCGAGCATACATGGACAGCATTTTGATAAATACTTTTAAATCCGACCCAAAAATACAAATACTTATATTTTAAGCATTATTTTAATATTGCTTTCATTACATAATTGATTGATCATATCGTGCTATGATTGTGCGGCTTGTTTTCGAATCTCCCTTACTGCTCGCATGATGCAAATAATAAGACGAGGATAGCTGAAGAAGAAACAAGAAAAAAAAAAAAAAAAAGGCAAGCCAAAAGAAAGAAAAAAAAACTGAGGAACAAAATTAGTTGAAGATGAAGAAAAGAAGATGAAAGGAGCTAATTTCCCCGTAGCAATTTTCTCCGCAATGCTACAACCCTGTCCAAAAAATCCATATTTGTTTTGGACAACTCTCGTGGTATGCGATGAAAATGAACGCAAGAGAGAGAATATGGGAATACAGGTTATTATAGCCATTAGTAATAAGCTAGGTAGCACCAAAACGGACACGGACACGTGATACGGCATTTCGTGAAATTTAGGACACGCGACACGGCATTTAAATTTAATAAAATATATATTTTATAGTTATAAATAACATACAATTTTACTTTTGTATTAGTATTTGAAATTAAATGTAAATAATTGAGTGTAAAACTTGACTTTAACTATAATTTATTCTCATTGCCCACCCAAACTCATCTTCTAATCAACCTGTTCTAGTCTTTCAATCTTACATTCCTTGTTTATAGGTGCCCGTGTGTCCGACACAGTGTCGGACACGGGACGGCTGCTTAGGAGAAGTGTCCGTGCTACTTAGGTAATAAGCATATAAAAAAAACTAAAAATATTTATAAATTTGTCATTTTCAGAAAGTGTGGAACATCATAAAAGAAGTGGAGCCAATAGTGTTTAACTCTGATAGTTACACTCTTATATGAAAGAAAACCTTGTATCTTTACAACAACTAAAAAACAGAGTCCAATGTCCAACATTGGAAACTTGAAAAATACTTTGACAAACTTAAAGAAACACGCCTGAGGCTGAGGCCACATAACAAATACAAGTCGCTAATTTCACACATAAATCCATAACTACATAATAATACTCGGTTACATAAAACACTACTGACCAAACTGTTCCTAAGCAACTATACAGTATCATGTTACACAGAAGCCATTGACGGACCAATTCACTAAAATGCTAATTTGCACCGACTCCAACATCACGTCAAAACAATTACAGATCTTTCGTGGGTCAGAAATTATCTTAGGCTTGTATGAAAATGCATTTGGCATCAAGATTTGTTAAGGATGACTCTTTCATACAAAGCTATGAGGTCCTTCTTTCTCGGGGCTGTCCCGAGCTTAAGCACCTCATCACCAAAGTCGTGCTTCGTAAGAGCCTCCTTAAGTTGCAGGATCGTAAGCTTTCGATGGTCAATTGTGTCGGTTTGACGAGACTGGCTGTCATCATCACCCATAACCGAATCTCCATCACCTGCTGAACTTTGTTCCTGCAGCGAGCTGACAAAACTCTTTCTTCTTTTGTTTGCCCGAGCGACTCGATCTGTCAAATCTATATTTTCACCCGAACCCAGACCCATATCATGGTCTTCAACCCGGTATCGTTTACCATGAGAGGTCGTCTTGAGCTTCGCATCTAGAGCAGACTCTTTCATTTGAACTGATGTCAACTCTTGCTGGACTAGGTCAAGTTTTGCTTGGGTAGCCTGTAATTGATGCGATAGAGCCTCTGCCCGACGACTTGCTTCTCCCCGAGAAGCCCGTTCCGTCTCAAGAAGGCCTTCAAGTACTTGAACAGTATCTGCTCTCTGCTCGTTGTTTAACTTCATTAGCGATTTGATTTTGTTTTCTCGCTCTTCAACCTGGGCCTCCAGGAGTTTCACTTTAGAACTGGCATCCAACTCCGCTGCCCGAAGGCTTTCCAGTTCATTGGTCAAATCATTTTTCACCCTTTCCAACTGGTCAATTTGTCTTTCGGCCCGCTCTATATGAGTCAATCTTTCCATTGCTACCTGCTGAATTTGACTTTTCTCCTTCTGAGCAAGCGTTGCATCTGACCGTGCTTTGTCAGCAGCCTCATTGGCTCTTTTTGCTTCTTTTTCAGCAGCTCTACACCTCTCTTGCACCTCATCAAACCTCGCAAACTCAGTTCTATACTTCTGCTCCAAAAGAACCTTCTCTTGTTCAAGTATTTGAGCTTCTCTCTTATAAGATTGTGCAGTGGCATTTGCAGCATCTAGCTTCTCGTTCAACTCCATTATGTCACTTTTTAAGCCAGCTATATTTAAGTTATAGCTTTCTATCTTTGACTCAGCAGCCTGTACAAGATAGCAAAGTACAGACATTAAAATATCTCTCAAGCAAAACCAAAAAAAAAAGAAAAAAAAAGATTGACTAAAGAATGACTACAACTAAGACGGCGAAAGTATGAGCGCTTTCTTTCATTGGAGGGCAGACTCTTACCCTGAACTTTTTTATGATGTCCGTTTATAGAGAGTGCTGTTATTATTCTCCCATTATTTAAAATATTACCCATATTTTATTACTTTATTTTCCAAATTGCCCTCCCCCATAATTTCAGTTTCTTTATTTTCCTCTTATCCTCTCCCTCTCACTGACATGACACAGAACAGCTCAGTCCACCCACCATCAACGCCCTTCCCTGAGGGGGCGTTTGGTTTACAAAGAGTAAGGGAAAGGAACAAAAAAGAAAAGGAATAGTTTACCCTTTGATTAATATACTTTGTTCTGTTTGGATTATGTAAGAAAATGATTAAAAAAACACAAATCCAACCACCACCCCACCCTTAAAACCGTCGTTACTGCCTGCGAGACCCCCATTGTTAACAGCGCCTCTATCCAACGCCCCCCTCTTCCCCATCGACTACCTCTTTTTGGAATTTGCACCCCACCACCGTAACGATCACCCAAACCCTAAAAATTCAATCGCCCTCCCACGAAAGCCCCTCCCACGATCACCCAAACACTGGATTTTGTGGGTGGGGGAGTGAACTTTTAGATTTTGGGTGGTGGGGTGGGAATCGCTGGCAAAGAGGCGGAGGGTGGGAGCTACTAGTGGTGCCGATGGGGGTGGTGCTAGTGGTTGAGTTGTTCGTGTAGGTGTGAGTGGAGGTAATAGGGAAGGGTTTTGGAAACCCTTGTGGGTGGGGAAAATAGATTTAGGGGAAATAAGGGGTAAACAGACTAAAACACATTATGAAGAATGCGTAAACGAAAATAGGAAAATGAAGCAACCAAACAAGGGAATGGAAAATTTCATTCCCTTCCCTGAATCTCTTCAACCAAACATTCCCTAAATTTGTTGCATGCATACCTAACTACCAGTCCACCACCTCTACCAACCTATCCTAATTCCTAGCCATCTTCCACATTCATCACCAATCTCTAGTCAAGCAACTTTCCCATCCACTTCCCCACCATTTTTTCACGGAGAATGCCATACTCTTCCCCCACCTCAATTTTTTCACTTTCTTCTATATGCCACAACAAGGTTTCACCACTGCATTGTAATTTTCGTTAGGACGGGTACAATAAACGTTCATTACATTAACATTTGAGCCACTTGCTTTCTTCCCTCTGTAGCGACGATCAACATTTCAAATACTCGTCCATCCGCCTCGGTGGATGTTTAACCTATATGTCCACTAAAGTAGATGGTCTTTTCACATGTACACTTTTTCCCCAAATCTGATGCAAGGTGGGTGGAGCACAATAGCCAGCAGTGGGGCCGCAGGAGCTTAGATAGACGAGAGGAGAGAAGGGTAAGATTGGTAAAAACAGGGACAACTGGACAAGCAGTTTGATTATAAATGATGGGCGAGGCTTGGAAGTAGGAGAGGGAGTATTAGTTATCGGAGAAGGGCAGTAATGGCAGTGAGGGATGCCCAGGGTATGCAGAGTGCATTAGGACAACGGATAGACTATGAAGAGGGAGAGAGATTGGTGGCAGTGATGGTAGTGAGGGATGCGCAGTGCATGCAAAGTGCATTAGGACAATGGTTAGACTGAAGAGGGAGAGAGGTTAGTGGAAGACTTGGGCCCGCGATATGAGTAAACAGGGAGGCCATAAATAGCACTTCACTTTACAGAAGTTTACCACCGATTAGTAGAATACCTACAGGATATATGGATGTTTTTTCCTAATGCATTAATTAATACAATATAATACCTTCATCTGGAAACTTAAAGTAGACATTCGTTGCTCCGCATGCTCAAGTTTTGCAGCTTGATCCCTAATCTCCTCTTCCTGAAACCATAATAACAAGTGTAAATGGCTTATTTTCAATGTAACAAGCATTGAGCTCAGTTCACACATAAAACGCACAGTTGGTGAGACATTGTGAAGAAATAAGCTAGAATACTCTTAGGGCTTTAGAGAATAAAACCATTAAAAACATACAGGAATGTCTTAATACCTTCTTTGTTAGACTGCTAGCAAATTCAGTTCTGAGTGCATCTTCCCTTAGTTGCATATTTTTAGTTCCACGTTCTTGTGCCGTAGCCGCTTTCTCAAGAGCTGCTTTGGCTTCCTGAACAGCAACTCCATATTTCCGTTTCCACTCTTCCGCTTCCTCCTGGGCAGATTGAACTTGTTCCCGAGCCGCAGCCAATCTTGCCTCTGCAGCACTAGTTCGGGATTTGAGGGCAGCTCTTTCAGCACTAGCTTGCTCTTCACCATCTTTTTGCTTTGACAAGACATGCTCGTATTTCCGTTTCCAATCAGAAGATTCTAGCCGCACAGCCTCCAAGGTTTTTGCGAAGCTGGAACATCTCTCCTCCAATGAGCTGCATTTGCTCTGTAAACTAGTTATATGACTCATATAATCATCAGCAACTTTCTTTTTGTCATTTATGGCATCCTCATAGCGCTTTAAATAATCGGCCTTCGACTTCTCATTTGCTTCCAACTGCTTGTTCAGCAAATTCATCTTATCTTCTATTGAGCGACATTTCAAACTCAATGAGCTCCTCTCAGATGTGATTTGATCTATTCGTTTCCTTACAAGATCAGCAATCGGACCTTCCAAACTGGCATGTTTAACAATTTTTAAGAGCCAACTTCATATGATAATAAATATAATAATGATATGAAAAAAAAGTCAGAAGCTGAAGAAAAAGTCAAACCTTTGCTGTAGGAAAATTACCAATTTATGCCATTTACCAGGGCCATAAGATGACTTTTCATAATCAGAGCGTAAGTCATCAAGAACCTGCATATGAACAACTGAGCGAATCAGAGCACTTTTAAATATAAAGAAAACTAGACCACCGTGTGCCTATGATCACTTAATGAAAATGGTTTCATCAGCTAACGACCCAAATAAATTGACAGATAGTATTTTCGAGGCAAATAATGAATAATAAAACTTGCTGTAAATTTAAAAAGAGGATTGAAAAATATACGCCGACCTACGGCATGTACAACTTCATGAATATATTGGAGACTGCAGAATCACAAATTCTTCATACCAAAGACCATTCATAAATAAGACACAAACAAATCCTGCCTTTTACATGGGTTTCTCTTCAATGGACTTTATTCAGCTCCTCCTTACTCGTACTATCAATTGATTACAACTTGAGATAAGCAGTGTCAATCATTCAGATAGCGCTTCTGACAAATGTTATCATTATCATTACCACAATGGCTGTAAAGAAGTTTTAAATGTCAACGCAAAGAAAGGAATCGAACATACCCAACCTTTTCTTTGCAGTAATAAAGAGGCTGATTCGAAGTGAAGAACAGTAGTAGGAAAAAATAGTATTGGCAAAAAATATCCTCAATAGAGTTTTGATCTCATTTCCATTATAGTTTAGGGGTGGGTAATGCATATTAGAAACAAAAGATAGCTACCAAATGTACATATTGAATAAAAGGAGATAACAAGATAATTCACGAGTCACCCGGACAAACCCACCTTGAGAACATTCTCCAACTTAGCATCAGTAGAATTACAAGCCACTCGCAATCTTCTTTCCATGTTCTGAATAGCATTTGTACATTTCATATCTGCCTCCATAAACGCATTTCTTTTGTAATCCTGAATTCCAAATAAAGATGGATAAAGGGTTTTAACAATCTAGATGTGACTTCTTATAATTCAACCAAACCAAGTCAGCCTTGTATATTAATTGATTAACATCACATCCTGCTCACCAAAAGTCATGAATCTACTAGGACAGTCTAACAGTATCATTTAAACTCAACTGGGTATAGTATTGACAAGTGACAACACAGGCACATATTCATAAAACATTCACAGCATGTTAAACATAATTAAGAATTACCTCAAATGCCTTCTTAAAGAAGGTCTGAAGTAGCTTTTCATATTTTTGCCTTACAGAACCAGCTCCCACAGCACTAGCATTGAAGATACCTAAGGCCTTCTGTACTGATGATTCATGTGCTTCCCTAAGTGCTGCCTGACAATAAAAAGAATTCAGTCCACAAATTAAAGACACATTTACAAGGATGAGTGAAAGTGATATTATCCTTACTTCCTCTGGAGGCTTTGAACGGTCAAATGACGACATGTACTCCTCAGTAGCTGAATCATAAGCTCTCCTGCACTCAGCTTCTTCTACACTCTGCAGGGGAAAAAAAGGTTTTCTTAGAGATAGAGCAGCTTCACCTAATAGCTCATAGAACCCAGCCAAAAAAAAAATACTACTTTTCTAACAATTCAAAATTGTTTCAAAAACCACAATAGTTGCCAGATATAGGAAGTATATGCGTGTATGGTAGACCGACAATTACTGCTAAAACTACTCAGGATCCAACAAGGTCCTGCAGAAGCTGAAGGTTGTTTAGACCCGGACGATTAGCCCAACTATATCACTTATGATTTGTTGATTGTTTTGTAGGTTTATACACCCTGCTAAATCCTCATTTCCTGTACCTATCACTGCCACTATAAAAGATTACTGCATCTACTATTCCATCGTACTACTTCATTATTACATCACCACCTTAACAGGATTGTGGACGTAAAGGCCAATGATTCTAAACATTCTCAAGTAACCTACTTTAATCAATAAGCATAGGTAGGAACTGACTCGTGTTCAGTAACATGAAATTATCACATGCCACTCCGCACACATACTTCTCTTACTCACATATACCTACCAATGTTGTACTTAATACAAGACTTCAGAAGTATTAGTTGAAACAACAATATTATGTTTTTTTCCGCTATTCCACCGCAGGATGAATATTATTTCGTGAGAGAAGTAAAAGAAAGAGCAGAAACAATGTATTGGTATTCCAAGACCTACTTAATAATTAATGTATCATAAATGAAAGGTTTTGGTGAAGTAGGTGTATTTTTTAAAAAAAATTCGATTTAAATCTGATTGAATACGTTTTTCATTATTTTCTTTTTTTGATATATAAATGATGTTCTTCCATTATGAACACGAACCATGCTTTACAGTCTATAACCATCATGAAAGTTGGAGTGTATACAAAAAATTTTACAAACCAAGCAACCAGATTTTGAAGTTTACAGAGTGACCAAATTAAATAAATGTAGTCTGACCTGCCACGAAGAAGTGATAGTAGGCACTGCTCCCTGGTTCAATGCATCTAGAAATGACTGTGTGATACCAGCCAGCATAGGCCCATTCATTACAGTTGCTCCCACTTGTTTGGGCCTAGTTCTCTCAAATACAAACCTCGTCAGCGCATCCAAGCCAGATTTGAACTCGGGCCTCATTTTATCCAACTGTTGACAAAGAGCATTTTGTTGGCGTAATTTCAAAAGGACAGCAAAATGTAATTTACAGATGACAAACTAACCGGTATTTGATCAAGACGCTGAAGTTGAGTTTCATTGTTTAATGGCCGCACAAGGGTAAAGCACTCTCTGTCTGGAAAAAGTGCTCGAATAGATTCCCGGATCTAATGACAAAAATGCATATGCATCAGTTGTTGCAACGAAGCATGTCCGGCTGGTTAAAATTTAGCAGTATTTTAACCACCTTTGTCAACAAAAAAGTATATACAATGCATCTTCCACAGAAATTAACAATGACTACATATGCACTATAATATGGCATCTTCCACGCTAATTTCTACTAAGAACATATTCGCGGCTAATGCACTATAATATGACATTTACATAGCTGTCAAAATGGTACCTCATTTTTTGCAGAGACATCATTTCGACCTCCTTCTACGGGCCTCAAAGCAAGCTCCAAATAATCTCGAGGTGTTATTTTCCTATTATCTTCCGTCAAGTCCAAGTAGAAGTCCTGAATTCAACCAAAAAAAAAAGGAGTATCAGAACAAGTTAGACAAACTTGCTCCAAAACTGCAGGAAAAGAGATTACCCTCAAAAGCCAAACAAATATCGGTGAAAATTGTGCCAGCTCAGAGGCTGTAGTCTTCCCCCCAGATGCTCTGACTCGAATATGTTTGGTCATTTCAGTCACAAGGGAGAGACGGTCAAGTGCAGCCTCATCAATTCCACCCATCTAAAACAAATACCAAAAAGTTAGTCTGTCTAATACAACCATAAATTTAAAAACTACAACCATAAATTCTAGCCAGTAGCCAGCTTAAATAAATGTTAAAAAACGATTGAACCACAACAGTAAAAATACGAAAGAGCTTCTAACCTGGTTGTAGATAAACATACTGGACAACAGTACCGCCAAAGAAAAAATTTGTGTGCTATATGTTCCCTACAAAAAGAGTAAAAGGAAACATTTACTTCATGGAGAAAATACAAGATAAAAACCACTATTCTTGATTTTTTTTTTAAGTGGGCATGGCTTTCAGAAAAACTGAACCATTTTTGGCAAACTAGCGGCAAAAAATGTGCTTCATTTCATAAGTGGCAAACAGGTCAATCGAATCGGGTAAATTCGGGTATGGGTTGTTTAGGTTTGCAAGAATTCGGACCGGTTTGGTCGGGCCATTTCGGGTTGGAGTCATTTTCGGGTGGGTTGTTATCAAATTATTTGGGGACAACGGTCAGTATACGATAATAAACATCCGTGTTTGGTTGAAGAGGGACATGTCAATTAGGGTTTCAGTTCACATTCGGGTTCAGGCCGGGTTATTTGGTCGGGTCCTTTGGATCAGGTCAGTTTTGTCAAGTCTATCATAATTTATCTAGCGCTTAGTTGTCCTGTCCACTATAGATGATTATAAAAAGCATATCACTATGGTTCAACGAAAATCAAGGCTAGTTTAGTTCACAAACTGATAATGAGGAAATAGAAAATTCAGAAAAATCTAATAAGGCATCTTCTTTAACAAAATATTTTAAGGTGGTTGTCAACAAAGAAAGCTATATCAAAAAACATTAACAATACACAAACTCAAGATTGAGAAGCAACAACTTCTAACCGTTTGGTCGTAAGCATCAATTCCTTCACTATCCAGGAGTATAAGATTATAGTCTGTTCCATCTAGAGCAGTCCTCTTTAAGGGAACACTCCATAACCAAAGCCCCTTAGTGCACGGCCTGTGAGTGGGTGCAACTTGAAATCCGCTGCTCCTACCCAAAAGCTAAAAACAGAGATAGAAATTGTGCATTAAAGCTCAGTAATAATTTACAAAAGGAAAGAGAATGATCAAAACAATGTCTGCACTGCAATTACAATATCTCATCGAAAGCAAGTCAAAATCCAAATTACACAAGAACATGAGGAGTTCAGGGCTCCTTTTGCAACCCTCACGAACAATAGAGGCAAACAAAATAGACAGGAATCAACCACTCCAAATCCAAATTATCAGATCATTGGAGATCTGGAGCTATTGCTGAACTCTTTAAAACCTTTTCCATTTATTCCAAAACCCCAATATTCCATCTTGAAACCTTAAAGTTACGTTATTAATTTAATGGCAACAGTACAATAACAAAAAGAAAATCGAAATAACTTTGTTAAGACAATATTCTTGTATAAGACAAAGGGAAGAGTAGAATGTCGAAGTTCCATCGATATATAACAACTGAAATCACCTTTGGTGAGGCTACTAGCTGAGCTAACCTTGTAAAACCTTAATGCAACAATAACTAAATAAATTAAAAAAAAAAAAAAAAAAAAAAAACTTTTGCACACCTAATCACAACCAACAAACTATATCTTGACAATGCAGACAGAGAATCTCTAGTTGCAAGGCAAATCACCAAAACTAAAAGATATTAATCGAAGCACTTGAATTCCTTCTGCCTCATCAAGCTAGTAAATATTTTCGTAGTGACACCTCCACTTCAGTATTGGCACCATAATTTCGCTTAGGATCATGTTCATTATTATGGGCAACAAGCTTGCAACCAACCCCAAACCCAATGTATGAATCCCGACATTAAAGAGTGTCAACAATAGGTCTCATATTCTGTAAGAAGATTTTGGTAATTCGTTTAGGCATCTTAAAGGCAATCCCTTGAAATATTTTCACTTTACCAAGAAGTTGAAGATTATTAACAAGATCAAATGAAGCTCTCTTCCGAAATTGAATGGTGGGAAATGGAATCATACTCAAAACCAAATCCCATAGTCAACACTCAAACAAGGTCTATAAAACTAGTGCATCGGAGTGAACATTCAAAACACGCACACACGATACAAAATAGCTGGATAATTGGTCTGATAGGTAACGATACTAGAGCGAAACCGACTCACAAGAGACTAACTGAAACTCAATCAAATTCAACTTGTTTCAAACTACATTCCGTACAACTAATAGAGATCTCAACAACCCTAACCCTAACCCTAACCCTAACCCTAACCCTAACCCTAACCCTAACCCTAACACAATCCAATCCAATCCAATCCAATCCAAAACACTAAACCTAAACAATACAAAAACACAAGAGCTATTATTTAAAGTATGAAAAAACAAAAAGATAAAAAAGAGCAAGATTAAAAAAACAAACCTGATTAAGAATGAAGCTTTTACCCTGACGAGCACGACCGCAAACAGAGACAACACCAATAGGCTGCTTAACAAGCTGAAGTGTTGCAAGCGCTTCCGGTTCGATTCTGAACTTCCCTTTATCGTCGCAATACACGAACCGTATCGCCCGCGCTTGACCCGCCGCCACCGGAGACGCCACCGACGAAGAAGGCGTTTCGGGTGACGGCGTGCCGTTGCCGCCGAAAAATCGCTTCATTTCCTTTACTTTTTAGTATTTTTTATGAATTAATTAGTACGGCTGCATCCAGCATCCAACTTTTGTGAAGTTGGAGAGGAGAGCAGAGGGGAGAGAGAAGGGGGAAAAGTGGGGATTTTTGAATGCTCTCAGAATATCAACTTCTCTGGTGTCCAGATTAAGGAGGAGATGGAATGGAATGTTGTCAAGGCCTTGGGCTAAATGATGCTTCACCTTAATTACAAATGGGCTCAATTCAATCACAAAGGTTCATTTGAGAAGGAGGGTATCCGTCTTAAGAGTGAAACCGATGGAATCAATACCATATCAGTGACTTTTATATAAAACCGTCCTATAGTATAAGACTAGCTCAAAAGAAGAAAAGTCCAAATTTATATTTAATTATAGGATCAATTGTTGAAAACACTCTTATATGTTCCATTTTTTTAAAAAATTAATACCTTATCAAAAAAAATTTAAAAATTAATACTTTTCACTGCTACTCCGATCAATAATTGATACCTTAAATGAATTCAGGCAAAAAAAATTCTTTTTATTGCCCCAAAATTACTAATGTCGCCCATGTGATTTACGAAATTACCCTCCTCTAAAATTAACAATCTAATACACATCTTACCAAAAAAATCACTCAACGTTTCGCATCTCCCACCCGACTATTCAAATTCACAATTTCTTAACCATTTGGCGAACGACGACAACACCAACAACAAAAATTACGGGAAATTACTCTCTTTAATTTTCAATTTATTTACATGAATTGTTATAATTAGGTATAGTATAAATGAAATAGAGTAATTAAATTTTGCAATTTCTGGACAATTGGTTGGATTATCGGTAATTCAATCTGACAATTCTGAAAACGGAAAAGTCGTTCGAAGTTACAGTTTGGCCACGGCTATTTTATGCGAAGGTGACGCGGGTGGTGTTGGTCGTGTTCGTCGCCCGACATAGCAGTGGAACTGTCGTGTTCGACGCACGACATAGCAATGGAACTGTCGTGTATCTTGCACGAGATAACAATGGACCTGTCTTGTTACTCTTGTATCTCGCACGACATAATAATGGAACTGTAGTTTATCTCGCACGACTCCCATGTTGTTGTCGACTTATCTGCGCAGGAGACGACCCCTCTGGCCGTAGCATCGTCTTGCTTGGACGAAGATGTCCTCCATTAAATAATATGGTTGTATCATATTACTTGTTGACGTCAACTTGATTGCTTGAATGACCATGGATGTGTATCAGATTGTTGGTTGTCTTATAATATTGCTTTGGTTTTGTTTCTATGCATAATAGCTTGTGTACAAATCGAAAAGGAAAAATTTTGGGTGTGATGATCATGATCATGATCATGAATGTGTGAGTGGTAAAAGCGTATGAAGGAGATCAGATAAATACTACTCTATTTTTTTTAAAAAATTATTAATTTAGATTATAAATGAACTTTGTAAACGTAATAATCATTTGTTCAATTATCGTTGTTCATGCCAGTCATGCACATGCATGGCGTTTTCCTCGCTCAGGACCAGTTTTTAATCGGGATCCTGAAACTTTAGGCTTATCTAGAGAGTTCTGGGGGCAATGTATTCTCGGTTTCCTTGTAGATTACAGAGTCTTCAAAGTGCCTGCTCTCAATGAATTGATCAGGAAAGAGTGGAATTGTCGTGGAGAAGTTAAGGCTATGAAGTTGGGGGATATCTATGCAATTCATTGTGTAGAGGATGCAGATAGAGAAGATCTGCTAGCAAGAACCTTTGTCTCCTTCCATGGGGCCTTAATGGTTTTCACAAGATGGTTTCCTGATACTGTTCCTCGCACTGTCAGGTTCCCATACGCTGATGTTTGGGTAAGAATCTGTGGTCTCCCTTTTGAGTATTTGAACATGCAAACTGCAAATATTGCTGGCCATCTCTTGAGTAGTCACTATGAAGTGGAAGCTTTTGATCATATTCCTAAAAATGATTATCTGCGTATTAAGGTGTGTATTCAACTCAATGAGCCTCTAGTTCCTGGCTTCTTTCTTGCTCTAGACAGAGGGCATTTTCTATGGGTCCAGTGTAGGTATGAAGAGATCTTTAAGTATTGTATTCAATGTGGTAAAATTGGTCATAGCTCTGCATGCTATAAGGAAAGTATCATGTCGATTGTATCAAGTGTTAATGGCATGCTGGATAAAGCCTCTGCTAAGGGCTTTGCAGTATTCCAGGCCTAGAGTAATCACACCATATTTAATCTAGACCTAAGGGCAACTCCATCTACCTCTAAATATGTAAACTCAAAGGTTAGGTTGAGTGGCATTACGAATGAAATGAATGAGCTTGATCATGGAAGGGGGGAAGAAGAATACATTATTGACTTTAATTTGGGTACTACTCCTGGGGGCAAAGTTTATCCAGGTATGAGATTTGCTGTGACCTCTCAACCATTTGCTGGCCCTATCCTCTTTAATGTTGGTAGTGGAACTTATACTGGTAATGCTAGTAATGCTCAGAATGATATTAATATGAGTACTGATGATCCACCTGAAGTGAATAATGCCAACATTTCTTGTAACACCCGCAAATGTACCCTATTTTTATATTAAAAATATTATACGGATACTTTTCAGCGAAATTTAGTTTTAGTCGTAAATTAAATTTTCCGTGTCTAATATAGAATTTTCGAGTTCGTATTTGGACTTTACGCGAGATTCCGAGTGAGTTACGCCTTAAGGCGCTTATGGGCTTTTTCCCATGTTTTTCCTACTTAATCCCTTATACTCCCCTTTTTCCCTCATCTTTTTCCACTTACTTCTTCTCCTTCTTCTTCATCATGTAAACAAACCCCTAAACCCATTTTCAATCAAACTCAAACTCCTCACTACTCATCCATTTCTTGCTCAAATCCGTTGATTTCTGTCTTAATCTTCCGCTCTCATTGTCCTCTACCTTATTTGGTAAGAAAATTTCCGTCTTTCTCGCTTTTCAATTTATCCGTCTTTCTCAAAGGTGAATTATATTCATCTTTTGTCGTCTTTGTTTAGGTGGAGACTTTCTAGACCCGACAAAGTTTACTAACTAGTGGAGGAAGGCTTAGAAATCGTTTAAAGACGCGAAAAGGTAACGGTGAAGGGTTACTCGGTATCATTTACGTGTTTTACATGATTTCCATGTTAGAATTCGTTTTTGGAATACAATTAGAAAGCTTAGAAATTATGATTTTGAGGATGATTGTTGTTAGTTGATGATTGTTGATGATGAATATTGATTGTTGATAGTTGATAGAAGTAAATTAGGAAAATTGGAAATGATAGAAAGGTGTTGTTTGTTCTCGGGTGACTCGTGCAAATTTACAGCACTGACCCTTTTTGGTAGAATGCTCATATCTCCTTCGTTACTTGTTTGTTTTGGGCTTGTGACCACTCGTTGGAACCGTAAGAGGATAAGCTATCACCTCGACTTGGAATTTCTGAATTCCCATATATAGAACTCTAGTTATGACAGTTTGAAGTAGACTCTTGTTTTAGTTAGTTCCCAAACTTGTTGTTTTGAAGAGGGGATCTATGTTTTTATTCATTATGCTTCATAAACTTGTTCTAATGCTTATGTATCATGTGTTGACTCATGTTTATCATATTTAAACTTATATGATTCCCTATTCTCATGTTTTGTGATGGTTTTTGGTTTGTTCCCACTTTGAGTCAGTTTTTACAAATGTGACGGTTTGAGCACTATTTTGTCTTGTGCTTTGTACTCTCATTCCCTTGGCTACCTTCCCGTTCGTAAGGCTGGAATGTCGGAACGGAGAGGTATCCTACTGCTTAATTGCATGTGTAGTGGGCATATGACGACGTTGGTTGGGAGTTGAACGCTATGCGTTGTTCGACCCGGCCGTCAAATGTTGTATACTTGCGAGGTGGTGTTATTTGCATGTAGCGTACCGCTTGTTATGAGGCTTGAGCTGTTTTTCCGCCTTTTTTTCGTGAATTGATCTACCGAATTTGAGGTACTCGGCGTTTATTTTTGTAAGACCGAGTCTTGGATGCGAAATGCTTTATCGCATGTCGAATCGGAACATGCTTTATTCCGAGAGTCTGGCCAGATTTAGACTAGGAACGTATTATTATCGTCGTCCTACCAGGAGGAAATTAGTCTACATACGCGAAATGCTTTATCGTGTATGCGTTCCGGGAAATGCTTTATTCCGTGGATGCCTTTTAATCATACTTGCCATGTACACGATGCTAGTGCGTTTCATTTACCGTGAGAGTTGTCGTTTTGTGTCGTTGTCTTTGAATGCGTGATTTCATGATTTTATTCATGGTCATTGCATGACTTGGCAGCGTCAAGGTCTTGGTTCGTGAATGGATGATAATATGTTGGATTTATTGTGGTCATCGCATGACTTGGAATGGTATGTTTGTCGAGTCTCAATCTTATCAATCTTATACCGCTAACGGTGAGATGCAAGCCCTAGTGAGCGTATTCGATTGCCTAAGAGTGTCTTCCCCGAGTCTTTGAATAACATGATGGTTTCGGATTTGATTTCCATATGATCTTATCATTATATATTGGATTGCCTATCTTTTGTTATCGTAACTCACATGTATATTTATATATGCATGCTCTACTTTTGTATTTCCTTATATGTACGTTAAAGGTGATATGGCTGGGAGAACCCGGAGTTACTCCCCACTGACTGTGGCGTGCATGTTTTTCATGAATGAACAGGTTGCTTGCTTGGATGCCTTTTTGGATATGATGTTTTGGGGTTCGGGTGTGAGCTAGCGGGCGTTGTCCCTGGAAGATTAACCTCTAGACGATTTTAGCTTATTTGCTAAACACTTGTTCTTTGTTAACATTTTGAGAGACTCCGTCTCTTTGTTATTTTTCCGCACTTAGTTGTAATATTTTGACACACCTCGTGTTATATATAACTTGCATGTTTAAAGTTTTTTTTAAAATACCGTATTTCCGCATATTATTCACATGCTTGTTTGATTTATTATTCCGCATTCGCGAGGGTTGTCACATTTCTGGTGGTGCTGAGTGTAACCCACGGGTTAATGAGAACCAGAACCCTAATGACAATCAAAGCCCTTTGCCAAATCAGAACTCTGTTGCTGCTACTTCGTTGCATGTGGGAGATCGTTATATTTCCTATTCAAACCACAATGGTCTTGCCTTTAGATATGATAGGCATCTTCACATTCAGGAAGCAATTCTAAATCGTATAGAGAGGGATTTTGAATGGGCTAAAATGGACGATGATAATAGGGGTTATAACCAGACGTTTGATCCTCCAATTCAAGCCCCTCCTGTTAATCTTCAAGCTGTCTTTCCCCAACCAGTTATATCTTCTGAAGGTCCTACTGCCTGTGAAGCACAAGCTGATTTAGATATTGAAATGGGTGTTAAAAGGAACTTCAACTTCATTATTATTGATGATTCTTATGATTCAAATTACTCAACTCCTGAATGGGCAATGATGAGCTCTGAATCTGAGTTTGTTGATGCTGAACTTGGTATGGGAGCAGATGGCTCTTTTTACTCAGGAACTGATAACTCTGATAACCATGAAGCTATGGGTGATGAGGATGGCTTAAACCTCAGTTTAGGTACAGGTAATTTAACATTTCTCAGTGCAGGTATTAAGGAGTTGCACTCTGTTGGTGACTCTATAACAAAGGTTAGTAGAGTTGGAGCAGCGAGGTCAAAATCAACTGGTGCTATTCCTGAAGACTCAAACAAGAGGGGGGATCTTTATGAGATTGTTGCTGCTTCTATGGGCTCTATCAATAAGAAAAAGAAATGCAGGTTAGAGAATGGAGAAGCTGACATTTCAAAGGAAGCTATTCTTTCTGTTGGGCATGCCAAGTCGTATCTCTATCAGTTAGCAAAGAAACAATGCTCTTCCAGTAGCTCCTTTTCCTCCAACATCAAGGGGGCTAAGGGCTTTGGATTTCATATCAAAATTGGTGATGAGGATGCAGCTTTTCTGGTGGAAGATGTTGATAATGACCCGAGCAGTGCTTCAGCTATGAGGGAGGTTCAGGGTGTTGCGGGGGTTGGCCCTACTCAACCCTCTCTTGGTAAATGATTGGCCTGTCCTGGAATTGTAGGGGGCTAAACAACATGCTCTCCCCTACAATTCCTAAACTTAGAGCATTGCTAAACAATAAGTATTATGATTTTGTTTTTTTGTTGGAAACCAAGTGTGAAGTAGGTTATGTAAGTTCACTGCTTAAGTCGTCTGGTTTTGTAAAATCTTGTGGGGTTAATGCTGTAGGAGCTGCGGGTGGGCTCTGGGTGGGCTGGCGAGAAAACTTGGTGGTGAAGTGTATCACATCGTGTTGCAACTTCATCATTCTTTTGCTTAATGAAAGTTCTTCTTTGTCGTGGTATTTGATTCTATTTTATGGTGCACCTGAGTCTTCTGACAGACCAATCGTGTTTAATGCGCTTGAAAAGTGTCTCACCACTCTTCCATACCCATTCATTATTCTAGGGGATTTCAATCAAGTGGAATTTCATACCGACAAATTTAGTAAAAACAAAGGTATTATTATAGGAGCGGATATTTTTTGTAAATGGAAAATGGATAATAACTTAATAGATATTCCATTTAAAGGGTCTCGCTTTACATGGTGTAATAATAGGAAGGGAATTCACAGAGTTTAAGAAAGAATTGATAAGGCCTATGGTTCAAAAGATTGGTTCTCTTACTTTCCGAGCTCTGGGGTCAAACATTATCCTATTCAAATCTCAGACCACGCGCCAATAGAGCTTGATCTTAATCTTACGGACTGTCGAAGGAAGAGATCATACAAAATAGAGTCGTGGAGTTTAGAGGATAAGAATTGTCTATCTCTAATTAGGAATAATTGGTCTTATGTTGTTGAAGGTACTGCACAATTCAGATTAGCTAGAAAGCTTTCTAAGGTTAGAAGTGTTATTAAAAAGTGGACGTTGGATAGGAAAAAAGAATGGAATGCGAAATGGGAGGATTTTGATGAGAAATTAGAGGTTGCAATGGAGAACACTATATCATCTAGGTGCGAATCTTTTCATGAAAGGGCAAATTCGGAGGTTATAGACTTTGCAAAAGCAACGGCTCTTTTCTGGAAGCAACGGGCAAAAATAAAATGGAATATTGAAGGTGATACTTGCACTAAATACTTTTTCAACTGGGTCAAAGGAAGGGCAGGCAAAAATTTTATCTGTGGAATCAAAGATCGAAACGGAGATTGGACATACGATGAAGACAACATTGGAAACTTATTTCAGGATCATTTTTATGCCCTCTTCAACCCGGAAAATAATAATAGTAACAGACCCTCTCAGGTTATGGGGTTTTGCTCTATGTTTCGTGAAATAAGGTCCAGAGTAAAAGAAGATGATAAAGACTATCTTAGCAATGTTTTCTCAAGAAAGGAAGTCCGAAAAGCGGTTTTTCAGTTAGGACCTTTAAAATCCCCGGGACCAGATGGTTTTCCTGCTCTCTTCTATCAAAGATGTTGGCATTTTATCAAGTCGGACGTCTCCAACGCCGTACTTGCAATTTTAAATGGGGGACAGGTGCTACAAGAGCTTAATCGTACATTCATAGTTCTTATTCCAAAATGCAACTCGCCTCAAAATGTTGGAGATTTCCGGCCAATAAGCTTGTGTAATGTCATAATGCGTATTGTATCTAAATGCATCTCCAATCGATTAGCAAGGGTTTTGAAGTACTTAATTGGGCCATATCACAATGCATTCATTAAAGGAAGACAAATCTCGGATAATATTCTTATTGCTAATGAGTTAGTTAATTGACTATATAAATCATCACAAGTCTGGGAGTTCAGGGAGATTTGCTTTTAAAGCTGATATGAGCAAGGCTTTCGATCGGGTAAGATGAGACTTCCTGGAAGGTACGCTAAATTGTTTTGGATTTCCTTATCACTTCGTTAGGCTTGTTATGAGTTCTGTCACTTCTGTTTCATACGAAGTGCTAATTAACGGTTCTCCCATGAGGCAATTTAAACCAGGGTGTGGCTTACGTCAAGGTGACCCAATATCTCCTCTTCTTTTTATTATGTGTATGGAGATTCTATCTCAAAATATCACTGCTGCACAAAATAAAGGAATTATTTGCGGAATAGCACCTGCAAGGAATTCGCCTAAAATATCTCATCTTTTCTTTGTGGATGACGCAGTCTTCTTTTTAAATGATAAGGATGGGGCAAGCCATAGACTTGATAAAATCCTGAAAAAATTTTGTGAAGCATCTGGCCAGGTAATCAACTCAAAAAAATCTGGAGTTCTTTTTAGCCCAAGCACATCAATGCGAGCGGCACAACAATGTATCAAGACTTTCAAAATTTCTAATAGCAATGGGTTAGGAAAGTATCTAGGAATTAAAACAGATTTTGGAAATTCAAGAAAAGAAATCTTTAATACAGTGTTAGATAAAGTCAAAAAGAGAATCACCTCTTGGAATGCCATTTTCCTATCACCCGCTGGACGTCTAACCTTGATTTGTTCTGTTCTGTCCACCCTCTCCAATTTTACCCTATCGGTACTCAAAATACCGGTAAGTGTGGCTGATAGGATTAACTCCTTGCTGTCACATTTCTGGTGGACAAGGAATAAATCTTCAAAGACTATCCATTGGTGTAGTAAGAATTTTCTGAGTCTTCCAAAATCTGCAGGTGGTCTGGGTATTAGAAATATTAGATGTACTAATCAGGCACTTTTGGGTAAGGTGGCTTGGCGAATAATTCAAGATAAGGAATCTCTTCTAAGCCAAATTTTCTATGACAAAGTTATCCAGAATGGTACTTTGACTGACTCTAACTCAATTAAGCGATGTACTCGGGCTTCATGGGGAAGAAGAAGCATAATTCATGGACTGGAACTCATCATCCCATATTTAGGATGGAAATTTGGAATCAATTCTAACCTAAATATCTGGAATGACAAATGGATTGCAGGTGAGGCCCCACCTC
>JAIUZE010000635.1:0-22662 GCA_022085475.1 Heliosperma pusillum
TCGATAAGATTATCCGAATGGAACGCAGCATAACTACGGGTGCAAAAATTTCATCATAGTGCAATCCTTGCACTTGAGTGAAACCTTTTGCCACTAGTCGTGCCTTGTATGTATCTGGTTGTCCTTCTACAGAATGCTTTATTTTATAAAGTCATTTGCACTGAAGAGGCTGAACCTTATCAGGTAAGTCAACCAGATCCCATACGTTATTCTCATACATAGAGTCCATCTCGGATTGCATGGCTTCAAGCCATAGTTTAGAGTCGGAACAGGTCATGGCACCTTTATAGGTAGCGGGTTCGTTACTCTCTAGGAGTAAAACGTCATCTCTCCCATTCTCCTCGACCATACCAATGTATCTGTCTGGAGGAATGAAGACTCTACCCGACCTCCTGGGTTTCTCAGGAATATTTAGCGCAGCCGATGATGAAGGAACAGTTTCCTCCATTGGTTGCTCGGTTGTTGGTTCTTGAACCTCCGACAGATCGAAGGTTCTATCACTCGTCTTGTTCTCGAGAAATTCTTTCTCTAGAAACTTCGCACTAGCCGCAACAAAAACACGTTGTTCGGTAGGCGAATAAAAGTAATGACCAAACATCCCTTTTGGATAACCAATAAAGTATGTCTTGACCGATCGTGGGCCGAGCTTATCGTCAGGTCTCCATTTGACATAAGCCTCGCAGCACCAAACCCGAATAAAGGACAAGTTAGGGACCGTTCCCTTCCATAGTTCATATGGAGTCTTGTCTACAGCTTTAGACGGACTTCGGTTAAGTATTAGAGCAGCTGACAAAATAGCATATCCCCATAATGAGTCAGGCACAACCGTGTGACTCATCATGGATCGAACCATATCAAGCAATGTTCGATTTCTCCGTTCGGACACACCATTCAATTGTGGTGTTCCAGGTGGAGTTAACTGTAGTACTACACCACAGTCTTCAAGGTGTTGTTCAAACTCATTCGAAAGATATTCGCCACCACGATCTGAACGTAGTGCTTTAATCTTTCTATCCAGCTGGTTTTCAACCTTATTCTGGAATTCTTTGAACTTGTCAAAGGACTCACTTTTATGCTTCATTAAGTAGACATAACCATATCTACTCAAATCGTCCGTGAAAGTGATAAAATACCTATAGCCATCTCTAGCGTTGATTGACATAGGTCCACACACATCAGTATGTATGAGACCTAATAGGTCAGCAGCGCGCATTCCAACACCTTTGAAGGAAATTCGAGTCATTTTGCCTATGAGACATGATTCACACGTGCCAAAAGATCCATAGTCAAATGGAGAGATAGTCCCATTATCAATGAGCTTTTTCACGCGTTTTTCATTTATGTGTCCCATACGGCAATGCCATAGATAGGATTGATCTTTGTCACCAACCTTTGCTTTCTTATTACTCACATGCATTACCTCTGTGGTTTGATCTAAAACATATATTCCATTTATGGAAACAGCTTTACCATAAATCATATCGTTCAAAGAGAAAATACAGCTATTATTCTTTATTACAAACGAAAATCCGTCCTTATCAAGTACGGAAACTGAAATAATGTTCTTAGATAAACTGGGTACATAGTAACAGTTATTCAGAAATAACTCAAAACCACTAGGGAGTTGGATTACATATGTTCCCACTGAAACGGCAGCAACTCTAGCTCCATTCCCCACCCGCAGGTCCACATCACCCTTTGCGAGAGTTGTGATGCTTCTTAGGCCCTGCAAATGATTACACAGATGAGAACCACAACCCAGTATCTAGTACCCAAGTTCCGAAACTTGCATGGTTAATCTCAATCATATGAATAAAAGATGACGTACCAACAGGAGTGACGCGACCTGATTTTACGTCTTCAGCATACACGGGGCAGTTCCGCCTCCAATGCCCAATCTTGTGGCAATGGTGGCACTCCACGTATTCTTTGCTCTTTGTCTTGCCTTGTGAGCTACCGCTAGTCTCACCAGGCCCACTCTTGACCTTTCCTGGCTTTTTGAACTTTGGCTTCCCTACAGCTAGGTCAGCTTGAGCCTTGCCCTTACCCCTACCCTTGTTGTTAATCATGAGAACGTCCTGTTTCACGCTCCCACTCAATTTCAGATCACTCTCGGTCTGTACGAGAAGTGAGTGGAGCTGATGAAGACTTTTCTTCATATCATTCATATAGTAATTTGCCCTGAAAAGGGCAAAACCATCATGAAGTGAATGGAGCACATGATCAATAATGATCTTCTCATCGATTTTACAACCAAGAGCCTCCAGCTTCTCGACATTCTCGATCATAGCAAGAATGTGTGGGCTAACCGCTTGGCCCTTCTGGAGTTTCGCTTCAAAGAAGCGACAGGTGTACTCATAGCTAACGATCCTCGGAGCTTTCGAGAACTCGTTAGAGAGAGTGGTGAAAATCTTGTTTGCACCCTGGGCTATGAATCGCCTCTGCAAATTGGATTCCATTGCAAAGATGAGTACGTTCTTTAACGCACCCGCCTCCATAACGAAATCACTATAAGCAAGTGATGCATTGGCTCCTGCATTGGGGCCTGGGTTAGTTGGTAGTGGCTCAGTCAAGTACTTGAGCTTACCGTCAGCAATGGCAGCATTCCGTAATGCCGCCTCCCAGTCCGCAAAGTTTGACCCATCATTCTTCAGTCGCGTGGACTGATTCATGTTGTCCATAAAGATCTTTAGCCAGGACTCGCGAGCGAGTGTAGCACTTGGCATTGGGTCGTCTGTACGTCCAGCCATTTGTTATTTTTGCAGTTATATCTTTATATAACGGATTCAAGAAACTGTGAAAAGAAGAAAAATTATGATAAGTTTCATCGTTTTAAAATTAAGTCTTAATGCAAAAACTGTTTAATGCGATGACTCATGCATTTATACAATTGACCTCCCTCAAGAATTATATAAATGATCCCAAGACTCAATTTCTGTAAATTGATAAGCCAACCTCTTGGCTAATTCTACTTTTAGAATTCTCGGTCGATAAATTTCTGTAAATTCTATCTTTAGTCCATTATAATCCCGAGATATTACTCGGACTACAATGTTGAGGTAAAATAGGTCAACACTCACTACTTACCCAACGTAGAAGGGGTCATATTATGACTTCCGACGAAGAAGGGGTTCATAGTAGTTTTTCCTATAAAGACTAATCTCAATTTTCATTTTAGAGGAAGATCCCATCATCTTAAATTTAATTCATTTTAAGTGAACTAATTTCTAGCATTTCTTGAATGATTTAGACTAAGGTGATGGCCCTATGAACGAGTGACATCTGTATGTCTATGATGAAAATTCAAACTATATGAATCATTTTTCATGCATCTTAGGTGGTTTGGTTTAGGCGGAATATGATGCAATTATATAACATGTGATCGAAAAGCAAAAGAACGAAATATACGTAAACTATTACAACGGTCCTAGTGTGGCCTATCTACCAAAATGAACAGTAAATACAAGTTTGGAATCCATCCTAATGGACCCGAGAAGCTTGACTTTGTCTCATCTTGGTCCATGTAGCGGGAGTGAGCATCCGATCTCCGTCTTTAGTCTTCTTAAATTACATTTAAAAATTACAAAATAAACCTATTTACATTCTAATTCCAAAACATAATTAAAAGAAAAATAAAAGGAGATTCGAGATCTCAAAATTACATCCAAACCATGTTTTCATCATTACGAAAACATGATTAACTAAAGCCACACTAGGTATTACATTTTTCAACCAATTGCAAAAATACGTAAAATAAACCATTCAATCATTCATTCAACAAAAAAATGCATCAACTATATAAATTAATACTACAAAACATAATTCATTAATTATCCAAACCACCATTCAAACCGATCAAAATTATGTGACAATTCCTTAATTGCCCAAAACAATTTTAATCTTCCATAATCCATTTTTATTTTAAACCTTTTTAAAATAATCGGGTATCATTATTGTGAACCTTTTCACTATAACAAATAAACAAACATTATCTTTATAATGTCAAAAAAAAAAAAAACAAACAAAATTTTTTTTTTCTACGGATCACTGTTCACGTGAACAGTACCAGTAATTTTTTTTTTTTTTTTTTTTATATTTTTCTCACGGTTTGATCCAAAAACCGGAAAAACAGTAAAAATAAATACAAAAAAAACTGCTGTAAACAGAAAAAAAAAAAACAGGAAATTTTTTTTTTTTTTTTGAACAGTAGCAGTACAGTAACACGGGCAGCATGTAGTGCAAAAAATTTTTTTTTTTTTTCGGTGTTGCCTATATTGCTAGATCGGTACAAAATTCAATATCTAATCGTTATTAAAATTGATTCAAACTAGATTATTCAATTTAACCTTTTAAAATGAACATCTAAATCATGATTAAATCGATTATCCTTATATTCATTTAATCACAATCGCTTTGAACATCATTAAAATTGAATCATTATTCAAAAATCATCAATTTAAAACAATGAATCCGAAAATAATAGCAACAACAAAATCAAAACAATTCCATCTTATTTTAATTTAATCCTTATTTAAAACAACCACAAATTTATTATATTGAATTTTAACCTATTAAAATAACAATATCAATAAATCAACAATGGAAAAACAAAACCCTAAAAAAAAATTGAATTCCACGGCCAAAAAACAAAAAACCAGCCGTGACACACAAATTTTTTTTTTTCACGGTTTTATCAATTTTTTTTTCTCAAATTTATATTTCATAAAAATGAAAAACATATAATATAATTTTGTAGCCAAAGGCTCTGATACCACTTGTGGGAAATAACTGTTTACATCCCCTTAAAATTTAGGATTATAACAAAATTATATAATATGAATTGCAAGTCATTAATACGAAAACGATATAAAATATAGAGAAAGCGAATTTAACCTTTGGTCCTAGCAAAATTCGGCCTAAGAACAGATATCAAAGTAGATATCCTCCTAATTGTCTCACCCAAGATAGATCGAGATATGCCCTTCCTTTTGCTAGAAAGATGAATAAAAGTTACAGTTAACTTTTTAGGTTTTTGTGATTTTTTGAGTGATGGAGGCACAAGTTGAGAGAATAGAAATTAGGTTAGAATTTTCTCTTGTTCTCCCCTCTTGTTCACGGCACTAGTAGGTCCATTTTGAGGAGATTTAGTCTCCTCAAATAACTACCCATTGACCCGAAAAACCCCAGTGTATCTGGACACTTTTTCCGGTCATTTTAGCTTCTAATATAATGTAATACATTATAATCGTCATTAGTCAAAGACCGACATTATAATACATCATTAATTATAAATATCCGTATATTTATAATTTTCCAATTAATTATAACGATTTATGTTTAATTAGCTTACATTATATACAACAATTAAATATAACATTTTATATTCAATTTACGAATTACAGTTAATTCGTCTCAGCTAAATTTATTTAATCATTATTAAATAATTATATCATCACATTGACTAACCTTTTAGTCAAAAACACCGACTAACCTTTTAGTCATTTAATAAGGCATCAATATAATTATTTTCTCAAATAATCACATTTCTCAATCATATCCTTTAGGTGTGACTTTTAGGAACCAGTTGATCACCGCCATCTGTATGACGATAACGTCAAACTTATCTAGCAAGCCAACCGTTATCGATAAACGTTAATCAACTGATTACAATACAAAGTATACCCTGTGAACCTACAGAGATTTATTTATGTTATTGCACTAACTGTGGAGGACACTGGCTCCAACAAAATGCTCCCACTATTTTTATGGATTAAATGAACCGCACATTTAGCGAGTATCTTGACAAGTGTGTAGTGGTGTTCATCGACGACATCCTTATTTTCTCCAAGACTGAAGAAGAGCATGCTATTAATCTTAGGACTATTTTGGGTGTCCTTCGTCGTCAAAAGTGGTTTGCCAAATTCTCCAAGTGTGAATTTTTGTTACCAAAGGTGTCCTTTCTTGGGCATGTAATTTCTAAAGAAGGTGTGATGGTAGACCCTTCTAAAATCGAAGCTGTGGTGGATTGAAAAAGTCCGACCGATGTTAGAGAAGTCCGAAGTTTTCTTGGTTTTGCTGGTTATTTCCGTAGATTTGTCAAGGATTTCTCAAAGCTTGCTAGACCGATGACCCAATTGTTGAAGAAAGAATCCAAGTTCCTATGGAATGAAACTTGTGAAGCCACTTTTCGAGAGTTAAAGAAAAGGTTGACTACCGCCATGGTGTTAACTTTACCTGAAGATGGAGTAGACTATGATGTCTATTGTGACGCTTCCAAGATGGGATTAAGTTGTGTATTTATGCAAAGTAGGAAAGTGGTTGCTTATGCCTCGAGACAGTTGAGAGTTCATGAAGTGAACTATCCTACTCATGATTTGGAATTAGCCGCCATGGTTCATGCTTTGAAAGTGTGGAGATACTATCTTATTGGTGTTCATTGTCGCATATTTACCGATCACAAGAGTTTGAAGTACATATTTACTCAAAAGGAGTTGAATATGAGACAAAGAAGATGGTTGGAATTGGTGAATGATTATGATTTTGAATTGTTATACCATGAAGGGAAGGCAAATGTTGTTGCCGATGCTCTTAGTAGGAAATCATCTCATGCATTGAATGCTATGTGGGTATTACACGATGATCTTTGTGCCGAATTTCGAAAGTTGAAGTTGGAATTCGTGGAACGAGGATTTGATTATGTTGGTGCTATGGTTGCCGAACCTGTTTTTCTCCGTGAGATCCGCGAAAGCCAAGTTGATGATTCTACCTACAAGTCTATTCAAGCCAAGCTTCTAGAAGGAAAAGCTAAAGACTTCCAGTTTGATGACAAAGGTGTCCTTCGACTCCATGACCGTTTGTTTGTACCTAATGCTATTGACTTGAGAAAGCGAGTTCTTGATGAAGCTCACCTTTCTGCTTATTCTATCCACCCCGGAGGTGATAAGATGTATAAAGACTTGAAACTACAATTTTGGTGGCCGAATTTGACAGGCGATGTTGTGTCCTATGTTGGAAGATGTCTGACTTGCCAACAAGTGAAAATCGAACACAAGAGGCCTGGTAGATTGCTACAACCTTTGGATATTACACTATGGAAGTGGGAATCTATTTCTATGGATTTTTTCATGGCTTTGCCAAGGACCGTTGGAAGTAAAGATGCCGTTTGGGTTATTGTTGATCGTTTGACCAAGTGTGCTAGATTCATTCCAATCAAAGAGACTTGGAGTTTAGATCGACTAGCCAAAGCCTATGTTGATGAGATCGTTAGATACCATGGTGTTCCTAAGGAGATCATATCCGACCGAGATCCGAGATTTTGTTCGAGATTTTGGAAGGCCTTACAAGAAGCCATGGGTAGTAAATTGTTGATGAGTACTGCATTTCATGCCGCTACCGATGGTCAGACCGAGAGGACTATCAAGACTTTAGAAGACTTGCTTAGGGCTTGTGCACTCGACTTCCAATCTAGTTGGGAAAAGAGTCTACCGTTGGTGGAATTTTCTTACAACAATAGTTATCATGCCTCGATCAAGAGGGCTCCTTATGAAGCTCTCTATGAAAGGAAATGCCGAAGTCCTATTTGTTGGGATCAATTGAGTGATGTTCGTGACTTAGGTCCCGATGTTCTTGTTGAAACCATTGATCATGTGAAGGTCATTCGTGATAGAATGAAAGCCGCTCAAGACCGACAAAAATCTTATGCCGATGTCTGAAGAAGACCGTTAGAATTTGAAGTTGGAGATAAAGTGTTCTTGAAAGTATCTCCGATGAAGGGTGTTAAAAGGTTTGGTGTAAAGGGTAAATTGAGCCCGAAATACATTGGATCCTTTGATATTGTGAAAAGAATTGGTGCCGTAGCTTACAAGTTGGACTTGCCCCCGAATTGAATAAAGTTCATGATGTCTTCCATATTTATTAATTGAGGAAGTACTTTAGTGATCCAAGTCATGTCTTTCAAGCTGAAATGCCCGAGCTAGAGCCGAATTTATCCTTTGAAGAGAAGCCAATCCGCATTCTAGATCGCAAGGATAAGAAGTTGAGAAGTAAAAATGTGCCTTTAGTGAAAATTTTGTGGAGATGTGCTAATGTTGAAGAAGAGACGTGGGAAACGGAAGCTTCTATGCGTATTAAATATCCAAGCCTTTTCGATTAAGGTATCTTTCTTTCGCTCAAGTTTCGAGGGCGAAACTTTTTAAAAAGTGGGGTGATTGTAACACCCGCAAATGTACCCTATTTTTATATTAAAAATATTATACAGATACTTTTCAGCGAAATTTAGATTTAATCTAGAATTAAAGTTCCCGTGTCTAATTTAGAGAATCCGAGTTCGGACTTTACTCGAAATTCCGAGTAAGTTACGTCTTAAGGCGCTTATGGGCTTTTTCCCATGTTTTTCCACTTACTCCCTTATACTCCCTTTAAACCCTAACTCCCTCATTTCCACTTACTCCTTCTTCCTCACCAAGTAACCACCAAAAACCTAAGCTCCATATTTGATCAAGTTTAATATCTACTCTACTCCTTCATTACTTGCTCAAATTCGCTAATTTTCGTCTTAATCTTTCCCTCTCATCGTCCTCTATCTTAATTGGTAATAAAATTAACGTCTTTCTCACTTTTCAATTTATCCGTCTTTCTCAAAGGTGAATTATATTCATCTTTTGTTGTCTAATTGTAGGTGGTGACCTTCAAGACCTCGACAAAGACTACTACTTAGTAGAGGAGGACCTAAACGAGGATTGAAGACGCAAAAAGGTAACGGTGAAGGGTTAATCGATATCATTACGTGTTTTAATGTGTTTTTGATGTTAGTAATCGTATTTAGAATAAGATGATTAGTCCTAGGAATTGTGTTGTTGATGATAGTTATTGTTAGTTGATAATTGTTGATGAGTATTGAAGATTGATGATGATAGTTGAGTTTTGTTGATATTCATGGGTGTTAAGTGATGATTTTGTGTACATTTGGTCCCAGCCGGCCGACTGGCCGCCGGTCAGCTGACTGGCAGCTGACCGGCTGAGAAGTGGCTGATGTTTTGTGGATGTTACGTAATAATTTTGGTATGAAATATGTCTCAGCCGGCCGACCGGCTGAGACACACCTCAATTCTTCCTTCATTTCTCAAGTGTCTTATGATCCAGCCGGGTAGCCGGCAGGGACCGGCTGGATCATGCTGTATATTGGTTGATTTTCATATGTTACACTGGTGTCAGCCAGGTGGCCGGCCGCCGGTCCACCTGACCGGCTGGCACACGCTGCCAATTCCTTTGCTTTTCTTTCTTATGTTTTCATTTATAATAATTCGCATGGTTCGTTTATCGTATAAATTTACGTAATTACGTTAAATATTTATGTTTAGAATATATGATATTCCATTCGCTTGTATCGCATGTTTTGTGACGGTTTTTCATATATCCCACTTTGAGTCGGTTTTACATATGTTATGGTTTGAGCACTAAATGTTAAGTGCTAGGTACTCTCATTCCCCCAGCTGCCGGCTACCCGGTTTTTCAAATGTTGTATACTTGCGAGGTGGTGTCATTGCATGTAGCGTACCGCTTTTTATGATGCTTGTGCTCTTTTCCGCCTCTTTCGTGAAGGTTGACCGAATTTGGGGTACCCGGCTTTTATGTTTGACCGAGTCTTGGATGCGAAATGTTTATCGCATGTCGAATCGGAAAATGTTATTTCGCGAGTCTGGCAAGGTTTAGACTAGGATCAGATATTTATATCGTCGTCCTACCAGGAGGAAATTAGTCTACATATACGAAATGTTTGAATCGTGTATGCGTTCAGAGAAATGTTTATCCCGTGGATGCGATTTTAATCATACTTGCTATGTACACGGTGCTAGTGCGTGTCATTGCCATGCGATTTTAGTTTTATGTATATGATATCGTACATAAATAAAAAAAGAAAAAAAAAACTCCTTATCAAACTCAATCATAGAACATAGTCAGTCTCAAATATAGATTTTTAAGATATTTTTTTTATACCATTTTTATTGATAGTAACACTCCATTAGACTCATTCATTATTACATCAAATAAATAAAGAAATTAGAATCAATCCCACCATAGTACATAGTAACTTCTAAGAAAAAATAGTGTAGTTGTTGTTACTTACCATTTTTTTAACGTGGATTCAAAATTCTATGTTGTCCTTCTAAAATGCAAATAAAAAATTCCAAATGTAAATATTTAATATTATACCAAGACATAACAAATAAGCATTAAATATAAAAATGAGATAATGAGATGAAGACTGCACAAGAAAATAACTAAAAAACTAATAGCGTAAAATAAAAACTATAAATATACTACATACTTGTCAATTGTTGGCATGAGACATAAGTTATCATCGAAGGATAGAAATAAAAGTTGAATTTGGAGTGTATTGATAAGTATTAAAAATGAGTTGTAAAAAGGACTTGTAAAATAAGTTAGGTTAAAGGGAGATGATGAGAGTGTTTAATTGCAAAGTAATAATAATGAAGTGACAACAATTTGGTAAACAAATTTGGTAAACAAATAAATTATTCAAAATGAGAGAGATGATGGGGCTTGAACTTCCGTATAGTTATTTATAAGACGAAAATTACAAAGAGTTGGTAATGAAGATGTAATGATGGGTATCAATTGAGATATTTAATTTTAGTTTTTTTTTTTATTATATCAAGGTATATAAAAAGGCAATGGAAAATTAAAGTGCAACATTATATCATAAGTTTCTCATTATTTTTTATTAATTATAGAGGTTATGTGGCAAGAAGTTGAGAGGTGGCACGTGTCACTTCAATGGAGGCTCAACATGCATTTTTATATTATTGTAAAATGAACGATAATTTTTTATATCAAATTTATTAACAAAAACAAACAAACTAGAAAGGAATTTAGATTCTTAAAAAAGATTATTTGGCTATGAGTCGGGTCGAGTTTAATCGGGTTACATGTCGGTTCAGTTCGGTTTGGGTCAGGTCGGGTTTGTGGGTGAATCGGGTTTCGGGTCGGATCGAGTCACAAGTCGATTTGGGGTCATATCATTTAAGTTTTCATCGATTTATCGGTTAACCTTCGGGTCGGTTCGGGTCGGTTTCAATTCAGCAAATTTACGGGTTCTATCAGGTCGGTTTTCGGATAAGTCAGATCGGTGTTATGTCGTAAACCCTTGAACTTTTCGCTATCTTCTGGGGGTTTTATCGTAACATGACTTACGTGACATTCAAAAATACAGTAGACTTAGTTATTAGAAAACAAACACAAGTCAACACAAATGAAAAGCACCCGTCAAAGATGTTCTTAGATGTTGCAAAAACTGTTTATAAAGAAGAGGAAGGATATGGAAAAACATCAAACTTGTCTAATGCATGCACTACTATTTTCAAACGTCTTGCAGCATGAATATAGCAGCGCTGCATTTACTTTAAAAAAGCAAAAAAAAATCAAACATCACAGGAACCAAAGAAAAAATTTCACGAAACATTTAAGTCTATGTGCAAATTACTCACTGTCATCTCAAACAGATAGTTACAAATGAATGAAAGAAGCACATCACAGAAAACTCATTAACATTAAACTCTTTTTTCAAAGACTACATGCGAGAAAAGAAACATGTTAAGATTATAATCTTTCGGTTATTTGTATCTTTCCATATCTTGTATTTCCTTATTCGGTAAATACCTAGTTTCATTGTAGTTTATAAACCTTGTTACCTTATGCTTAATAAATCAAGTCATATTCATATTTCTACCTTTCTCTTATACATCGTACGGGCTTTAAACTAATGACAAATTGTCATTTAAGAGGAACACTTTTCGTCTTAAGCTTAAGACATGTGAAATAAGACACTGGCCATGTGACACACAACCTGTTTTAGCTAAATATTATGCTGGTTACATTTTGTCTTAAGTGAGTCACATTTGTCCTGTGTAAGCTTAAAGCCGAAATGTGATCGTTTTCATGCAAACTTTGAGTATATTGATAGACAAACAAGTATAAATAGATACTTCATTGGTTTTACGCAAATTCTCCTTCAGGACGTGCATTATCCGTCTTAATTTTGAAATGGACAAATAACTCTCATTGATTAGACAAAAACAAAATATCTAGATATCATCAAATTTCTTGTCTTAACTATCCAATCAACATTTATTTGACTTATTGGTTGTTTTATAAAGTTTGACTGTATTTTATTTTGAGGAAATTAATAATTACATTCTTTTATGTACTATTTTTTTTATAAATAAAATCCCTTTTGAAAACTTTTTAATAAATTATTCTCATAAAATGTTCTCAGGTCAAAAATTGCACCCAATTGATATTTCAGGTGAATAGTCGTCTTTTATGACCGTTATGCCCCTATAATAATATTTTGACTACATTCAATTTTTACTCTTTACTTACCATTTTTTACTTTTCGCACATCTTGTTTCTCTCATTTTCAATAACATTCATAATTAATAACCCTAGTTTAAGCCTTGTTGAATCAACCCTTAGTTTCTGGGTTCATATTGACAAAAACATTTGTTCGAAACCCTAATTTTTAGGTTTGGATCCCCAAAATCTGGGTTCAAAAACCCTAATTATTTTGTATATAACCCTAATTTGTGAATAAAATTCAATAAACAAGAGAGGTAGATGAACATTACCTTCATCGAGGAAAAATCTAAGAAGAGGGACAAATGAAGTGAATTGAAGAGAATAAGAGAGAAGACAAGAGGATATAAAAGAGTATAAAGGGGCAATTTTGTCATAAATATAATCCTTAAAACAGAAAATTTGAATTTTGATGGAATATGTAACCTGAAAGACCAAATGAGTTCAATTTTGACCCGAGAATATTTTAGGGGGGTAATTTATTACAATATTTTTAAAAAGAAGTATTTTTAGAAAAGTGTTATATAAAAAGGTGTAATTATTAATTTACTCTTTTATTTTTAATCAATTTAATTATATATTACTTTATTATAAATACTTCTATATCGATTTAAGAACGCAGTTGCTAAATCCCGCACACTAATTTACTAGATCCTATACACTTTGTCTCTATATTCCATTCCTACTCTTCATCTAAACAAAATTAAAAAAAAGTTCTCTCCCTTATTTTCCTATCAACACCTAAATAATTCGTTCATGATTCGATTTAAGGATCAAATCTGCACATATCAAAAGTAATTTAACCGTTTTATTAACAATTTTATGAATACCTTCTTCTTTTGATCGATTGAATGATTTTTTTTCAAAAAGATTTTTCCAATTAGGGTTTTGGCAAAAGTAGAACAAATCCTGCAAAAACACAGATGATTAGAACATCATTAATACTTAATTAATGATTCTGAATTCATGATAAAGGTTAATGGCTTAATGCCATCAAAGTGCAAAGTTTGTCCCTTTCTTCAATTCGACATATCAAAGTTTGGGGAGGATATAGTTGTGCACATCAAAGTTTAGACAAGTTTAGGCGCATCGTGATTTTTCAATTCGGCATTTGCATCTATCAGTACAATTCCCCAACCCTCCTCCACCATACCTGACCACTAATCATCCATCCCGACCACCCTGAGTCGTCCACCACCATACCTCTCCGTCGTCAGCCGGTTTCCAGGTGAGGCGGCTAACCATAAGGTACTTTTGGGAATTTTTATTTTTTCGGTTTTTGGGTTGTCTCTCTTGATAGGTTTGAGAAATAAGAGGGGCAAATTTGGAATAAGACAGAAAAATGTATAAAATTAAGTAAAATTATGTGCGGGATTTAACATATCCCTTTAAGAATTCTCACTCATGGAACATAATCTTCCTCTAGGAATAATCTTCTCTCTCATTTTCTAAGAATTTGGATTTTTTCATTAATCTTTTTTACTAGTCTTTCATCTCACTTTGAGTCCTTTCTTCCTCACAAGAATCTTTTCTCATCTCCAATCCATGGTTGCGTAAAAATTCTCATCTTTTTTAGTCATTTTTATTGAAAAAATTTCAGTTTTCTTTCTTGATTTATTACTTCTTAAAGACTAGTCTTTAATTTATTCTTCATTTTAGCCTAGAAGAGTTTATTTTAGTCATTTGTCTTAGTTAAAGAAGGTTAAATCAAGGAGTTAAGACACTTATGAGCAATATTTCATGGATATATCTTCAATTTGTTTGTTTGGTTGCAACCATAATAATAGAAATGGAAGTATATGATAATGTGGGTGAGGCTGTTAATTTTTTGGTTGTCTACTGAAATCTTAAATTTCCTACCAATAACGGTTTGGGTCTCTTTGTTTATTTTTTAGAATTTTTTTCACTTGGTAGTTTTGGAAGACTATTTCATAAGATTATTTTTTATTTTATTCTTTTATTCTTTGTTTGGGTAGTAAACTGACATTCATTTTATGAGTTTCGTCTTTGTCATCCTTTTATAAAGCTTGATTCCTGGTATTATGAAAATCGTTGATTTTCTTTTACCGTTCACATCCGCAAGGATGTGATAGATTAATTTCGATCAATCTAATTTCTTTACCTTAGTCCTGAGTCCGAAGCAGCCGTCTTTAAGTCTCCTCCTTGAGGTTTTTACTTTTTATACATGAACTCTCTACAACTATTCATTTTTATTTTTAAATTCATTACTTTGTCTTTTGTTTTTTTCCCTGGTTTGTTTGATCTTAGTTTAATATTAATTTGACTATTATTATTTTCCAGTTGTGATACTATAGTAGTGTAGTAGTAGCTAAAAAGTCTTTAGTAATTTGGTTTTGTATTTGTCAATAGCGTGTTTTCTCCGTGTTTTTAGTTCGCGAAATCTGAGTCCACGTGGATACTATTTTGATAAATAGTTTTAAACCCGACCCAAAAAAACAAATACTTATTTTTTGAGCATTATTTTAAAAATGCTTTAAAAAAAATCGCTTTACAAGTAAAACAAATCATTTGGTGAAAGTAAAGAGAAAAAAAGACATCAAAAGCTCTCAAGTTCTCTCTACAAATCTCTTTTGCAAGTAGTCAACAAGAACCACAAAATCGTGCCGCCTACGCAAGGAAAATCAAATCAAATTCAAGATCGAAAGAAAATTCAAGTCAACGCGACCCTATCAATAAGCTAAAGTCAAGCCGGCGTTGTGAGAGGGATCTGACCCGTCACTTACTAATAAATAATATGCATGAAGGGTACTTTGTTTTGTGGAAAATTACGTTGATCTTAGATTCTCCTTTTTATAAGGAAAGGAAGCCGAGCAATGTTTTTGATCCATTTAGTTTGCTTTATATCATCGGGATTATATACACGCGTTAAGATGGATCACAAATAAACCGGATTGTAAAACATCGACGACATTTTAGAAAACATCGACAACGTTTTTCATAAAAAGACGACTCTTGCCCTTCGCCTTTCTCTCTCTAAAACATATTCTCTCCCAAATTCTTGTACTAAATTCAAAATCCAATAAACATCTCTTCACCCACCGCCACCACCGCCACCACCGCCCCTGCCCCTGCACCCGCCTGCCGCCGCCTTGCCGCCTCTCCTGCCGCCTGCCACCAGAATGTGTTATTTTTTTTTTTTTTTTTTTTTTTTTATAATTTTGTAGATCTAGTTACATTGTTGTTAGTTTTTTGTTTAATTTTGTTTAATTTGTAAACTTAGATTTTTTGTTTTAATTTGTTGTTAGTTTTTGGTTTAATTTGTAAGATAACTTTTATTGTATATAATTTATGTTTGTTTTGTTTTGTTGTTGTTGTTGTTGTTGTTGTTGTTGTTGTTGTTTGTTGTTTAATTTGTAGTAATAATTTGTATAAAGAAACAAACTATTGATTTTTTTCCAAGCTCTTCATCCCACCATGGTGGGATTTGGGAAAAAAAAATTCCCTCATGGTTGGACGTGTGGTTTTGAACGTCCAACCATGGGGGATTTTGCCCAGAATTTTCGTCCAACCATGGTGGGATTTCCAGTTTTTCATCCCACCATGGTGGGATTTCCATAGAGAAAAAATCGCCCATGGTTTGAATTTTATGATAAAATGTCCGTCCATGGTTTCTTTAATTTTTTTTTAGAATTTGTTAATTAAGTTTATTAAATTAATTTGTTCGATGAAAATATGTTTTAGGAATATTATTAACGCTTATTTGACCGTTTTAAACTGTCTAATGCAGATGGGAGATCGAGGAAAGAGCGTTATGGTTCCCGATGATCGTACGGAGAACCGGAGAGTCACGACTTCAAAGCGTCGTGGTCGGGAGGCCCCTTCTAGTGTACGTGTACCTCGCATTGTCATCCGGTGTAGATCTAATCCCGTTGGTAGCGGTATGTCTGAGAGGGAGATGTCAGAGGAGGTTGGTGGTAGTGTTCCTCAAATCGATGAGGGCTTCGAGGAAGGGGGTTTGGTCGATGACGTTGATAGGGAAGATGATTTTGTGGACGAGGGTTTGGTGGACGAGGAGTCAGAGGGTGAGGAGGATATGGTTCATCGGTACGTACGAATTCGAGATTCGAGTTACTGTTGTCTCAGAGGTTAGCCCAGGACACCTTAGGCCGGTACTCTAGGTTGCAGGATGGTTTGGTGAGGGAGCCGCGGAAGAAGCCGCGTAGTGACACTGATTGGCTCCTTAGAGCCCCAGTTTCTGGTAGGCCCCGTAACATTTCTGTGTTATGGAGTTTTGGTGGGCATGTGGCATATAGTTGTTGGTCCGAGACCGAGGCGACTAGGTCCTTTATTAAGGTCGGCTGGTTAACATCGACGACGTTTTAGAAAATATCGACGACGTTTTCATTGCGAAAGACGATAATGCCCTTATTCACTTAAACTCTCTATCTCTCTTCTCTCTCTCTTCTCTAATTCTCCCAAAATCAAATACAACTAATTCAACTAAAAAAATTAAAAAATTACAACAACAACAATATTACTTAATCGAACAACAACAATTTCACTAAATCGATTGTCATGACGGACGAACAATCTTCGGTATGTTTACATATTAATCAAAATTTAAGTTTGTCAATTTTGTTTTCCCGGAATCCGTTAATTGTTTGTTTATACTTATTTAAGTTAATTGATTTACGTAACGTCTTAGTTAGTTAAAATTCAACTGCTGTTTTTTAAAAAACAAATTGGAATAAATACCATGGTCAGACGAAGAACTGGATGTCATGGACCATGGCTAGACATCCATTTACAACGTCTGACCATGGAGAGGCGTTGGAAATGGACGTCCAGCCATGGCCAGACATCCATTTCCAACGTCTGACCATGGTCCATGACATCCAGTTCTTCGTCTGACCATGGTATTTTTTCAAAATTATATACAACAACAACAACAAAACAAACATAAATTATATACAATAAAAGTTATCTTACGAATTAAACCAAAAACTAACAACAAATTAAAACAAAAAATCTAAGTTTACAAATTAAACAAAATTAAACCAAAAACTAACAACAATGTAACTAGATCTACAATTTTTTTTTTTTAAAAAGAACACATACTGGTGGCAGGCGGCACGACGGCAGGAGAGGCGACAAGGTGGCGGCAGGCGGGTGCAGGGGCAGAGGCAGGGGCGGTGGTGGCGGTGGTGACGGTGGGTGAAGAGATGTTTATTGGATTTTGAACTTAGTACAAGAATTTGGGAGAGAATATGTTTTAGAGAGAGAAAGGTGAAGGGCAAGAGTCGTCTTTTTTATGAAAAACGTCGTCGATGTTTTCTAAAACGTCGTCGATGTTTTACAATTCGGTTATTAAGTGCTACGAGAGGCTGACTTATGTTGATGGGTTAGGGAAGATGGAGGTGTCGGCTGATGTTGTTAGGAGGTTTCAGCGGACCAGGTTGAGTGGTTTGACGATGTGCTGTATGACGGCTTTGGATGAGAACCTGTTGAGCGCTTTTATAGAGAGGTGGCAAGCGGATACAAAAACATTTCATATGCCGTTCGGGGAGATCACCATTACGCTGCACGATGTGGAGGAGATTCTTGGGATTCGGCCTCTTGGTTCGAGGGTGTTTGTGCAGGGTACGTCTGCTGCGGGTTCTTCGAGGGAGAAGATGGGTTTGAAGATGGATGTGGCACGGTTTTTTGGCATACTTCCCAACGAGGTGGCACCACCCTTATATAAGAGTGGTGGCTTGTTGGTGTCGTCTTTGAGGGCCCATGTCACGAAAGGGAACGAGCATGACTCCATCCGTGCTTATTTGTTGTTGTTGTTGGGACAGACTTTGTTTGTGGACAAGTCTGGGTATAGGGTGTCAGCTCAGTTGTTACCCTTGCTTGATGATCTCGAGCAGGTTGGTGAGTATGCTTGGGGTGCCGCTTGTTAGGCTTATCTGTACCGGCAGCTAGGCATGGCATCGCGACGAGAGGCTCGCGGTGTTAGTGGGTGTCTACCCTTATTGCAGACATGGATCTACGAGTACTTCCCCCATTTTCGACCACACGGGGGAGATTATTTGGAGGGGAGGCCACGGGTTGATGCTTGGAGGCACGTTCCTCGGTTTAAGGGCGACCCTGACCATATTAAGATTTACCGTATCAGGTTGGACGGGCTTAGGAGGGAGCATGTTAGATGGATGCCTTATTGGACGCGTATGCCGAATTCTTCGAGATACTCTCGCTACTCCGACTATATCAGATTTCAGTCTATAGTTGAGCCGTACCGTCCCGATCGATGTATGCGCCAGTTTGGGTATATTCAGACTATCCCGATGCCGATGCCTATCCCATGTACCGAGTACCGTCCGGCGAAGAACGGTTATAAGGTGGACTTTGGCCACGAGCCCGATACGATTTGGGGCCACGAGACTTCCTTGGTCAACTTCAAGAGCCGGTCCCGACGAGCTACGATGCCTTTCGAGGTATCTCGAGACTACGAGAGATGGTACGATGATATTTCTCACCGCTTCTTTTTTCCACCTTCGGATCGTCTCGAGTTTAGCCGTCCACCTTTTCACGCTAAGCCGGAGGTAGCCCTCGCACTTAGTCGCCAGTTCTCAGATGTCTATCGTTACATTACTCCGGAGACGCAACGACATCAGCTAGATATTTTGTTTAGTCAGATGAGCATGTACTACGACACCCATGATGAGGGTAACTAGTAACGGATAGTTATGCATCGGATTTGTTTTATTTGGTTTTTATGTACTATTGACTTATCCTTTATTTTTTTGTTTTATGTTATGAGTTTTTTTTATGTACTGTTGATTTATCTTTTATTATTTATATTATTTTTATTGGCCACAACATGAAAACCCTAACATTTCCTCTAGTTAAATGCTTCACCCAACAAAAGTTTTTCACACAACTCACTATATTCTCTCTACTCTTAAAATATATTACCTCTCTTATCCTATACTTTAATCATGGTGATGACTAACATACAACTAGTGAATTATTATCAAAATAAAATTAACGAGATAGTTAACGAGTTTCTCTTACTATTCGACCGCCTTATGATTGTGTTGAATAATCATGTAATTAATAAATTCATAAGTCGTGGCAATCCTCCCCTTTCCTCGCTTCAACTAATGCAAGGACCTATTTACGGTCTCAACAACCCTTCAATTAATTCTAGGAACGTAACAGAAGGTATCATTACTTTTAATCTATTGTCTAATTCCTCTACCAAAAAAATTTGTGGACATTATTATGAAGATTAATTTTTGTATACAAAAAATTGTCATCCTGAAACGAAGTGATTGGGAAAAAGTGAGGTTAGAGATAGTTGAACTGTTCAAGAGGTGTTTGACAGTTGTTCTATATAGGACCTTACACTCTTTATGTTCGGGGGACGACCGGATGTTCGTGGGGCCATTTCAGAGTCTTAAAACTTTTGAAATGTATGTAACTCACGAAGAGGAGGAGTTTTATATGCGTAATGGTTCTTCATGTGAAGGATATTCAATTGATTAAGTGTTGGCTTATTTGATTAAGTGTATCCACTTTAATTTCTGTCCACTTTAATTTCCGTCAGCTTTGTGTATCCAGTTTAATTTATGTCAGCTTTATGTATCCACTTTAATTTTTGTCTGCTTTAATTTCCGTCCACTTTAATTTCCGTCAGCTTTATTCGAGCGTTGTCAACGTCAATTATATTTGACTAGTCCAATCATCTTCTGTTACGTCAATTATACAACTACATTATTCAAGACTACAATTCAGAATTTTATTAAAGTTGTCTGTTGACTAAAGTTGTTAATAAAATAAGATTAACTAAATTACATTTTGAACATATTAATAAAGTTGTTAATCAAAGCTCAATTTCCTTGCAATTTCATCATCAGTGCTTTCATTTCTTCTTCTCCGTCTTCTTCCCGTGGTGGATCCAATGCAAGCGTTCCAGTTCTCGATGTTTCTTTGGTACAAAGTATCGAGGTGACTCACATTCTCGTGTCTGTAGGTCCGCCAAGCGGGAGCTAATGTTGGCATGGCAACATCCTCTTGCGGCCCTATTGAATGCAACCGCATCCAATGACTATGGTAGTTTACAATCCACATAACACCAAAGGGTTTTTGACCTGGAACCGAAGCCCTAAGTGGTAAAATTGTCTCACAACTACCGGCCCAAATTTTCTCACCATTGTCGCGACGGAAATGACCGATAACACAAATAGTCCAGTTGAAGGTGGTTGCAAATGCAAGTTAGTGGTCACCACACATCCAATGTTCCGGACCGCATGAGATCGCAAAAAAGAACTCGACACACCTAATAGTGGACTCAAACCCTGTCAAACCGGTCGTAGACGATGGATGACTACCGAACAAGTTTTTGTAGACATCGTCGGTCCTAAGCTCTCGGCCACACCATATCCTCATCTGATGGTAGTCGCCCTCTTGCCCCCGTTGGGCATGAGATATAACCCGGAAACCACAATGACCATCGTCACCGACATCTACCCAACCATCGAACTGGCCACAAAGCACCTCTGGTACGTCGTACCGTTTAGCCCAAGTAGAGATAAAGCCGATGGTGTAGTTTCTTTCTAACGGAGCACAAGGTGGTCCTCGAGTAAAGTCGCCAAATAAGTGAGTACGAGCAATAGATCCATCGGTGCTAGGTGTCCCATATTTTCTTTGACTATGCTCGAAAGACGACTTGTTCCTAGTTGTAGAATTTTTAGGACGGCCTTTCGGGTTCTCATTAATAGGAGGTGGCAAAACTTCCTCGTCCTCCGGATGAAGGACGTCATGTATCTTCTCTGAGACCAACCTACGGGAAACCGGGTCACTATTTCTAGCTTCCTCTACTAACCCATCAAACTCATCATCATCGGTTCTCGGCATTTAATCAACACTATCAAATACCAAAGTCTTTCAAAAAACATGAACATCCTCAACATGGACCCTCCTACCTCTCCTACTCAAATCAACCAATTTGCATGCACAAGGTAGGCCATGAGTTGTCTCAAGCACATGTCCCCACCCCTCCTCTAACCCGACACCAAGACCAAGACCTCTCTGAAGCTCTACCTCCATTAATCCTACCGCCTTTGTCGATACGACCCCTAACAACAATGAGAACAAACGACTAGTTATCCGAGGCCGACTCCTTGAATCCTCTAGTGCCTTTCTAATCTCGGAGTGTTGAATTTCAAGCATGTCATGCATCTTCGACCACATACTATCAAGTTTCAAATTCGCACTTTTCAACCATGTCTGAAGTAGAGAATGAGCCGACTCGACACGGGAAGTAGACGTGTTACCAAAATGTAGGACATCGTTTGTATAACATCGCACAAACCTCTCCTTGTATTGGCCCCAAGTGCTCAAAACATAGTTCCCTAAGGCAACCCACTTGACGCGAAAACACTCCCAAGCTCTTTCAAACTCTTCCACGGTTAATGCATCGATAACCCGTATCCAACCCGATTCTGGATTATAGTAGACAAGATCTCTATACCACACCGTCTTGTAAATGTTCAGGGTTTTGGCATTGATGGCGTGGTTCACGTGCCACCGACACAAAAAATTGAAAGTCCTAGACCTCTAATTAGACTCCTCTAATTAGTTCATTAAATTACATTAACTTAATGATTTAGGATCTAGTTATCATGCATGCAAATATAAAAGCATAATAGAAAATATAAGACGAAAACATCCTTACATTGGGATTTTTCGGTTCAATATGGGCACAATAAGAACTCCTTCTTATTGTTCTTGAGCATGAAATTAATGGATGATCCTCCATAAAACAACCTCCAAAGTAGAAGGCCTCCTTCTTGTTGCACCCAAGATTAAACCCAAATAGTCTTAACTTATTATTAACTAGATAATAAGAGAAGATATAATACTACTAATGTTAGTATATTACTACACTAGTAATATGTGGATAATATTAGAGTGTATGAGAGTTGTAGAGAGGGTATAGGTTTTAGAGAGATATGAGAATAAACACCAAAAATAAAGTGAGTAAAATTGAACAACATTTGCCCTTTAAGAAGGCACTAGGCCGGCACCCACAAGCCCCAAGTGGCTTCTAATTTTGATAATTTATTCTCATGCAAATATGTAGAGTGCAAGTATGGTATTGATGATTACAGTTATCATGTAATGTCACATAAAATAATCATGCTATTTTCACATGCACAAACCGGTGCCCATGTGTCCATTATGGACCACTTTGATTTTTGATATTTGTCCCACAAATACTTATTAATCATATGCTTAATTATCTTGTATAATTAAGTGTTAATTTGATCATATAAC